>QXEO01000111.1:0-175000 GCA_007115705.1 Dactylis glomerata
GCTCGGGGCTACTTATGCTGATCTTTTGTCTTCTAAGAGCTTTATGCTGGATAATTATCCGCCATAACGCTCGGGGGCTACTCAGTATGGAAATTAAGTTCTCTATAGAGCACTGTGTGAACTACCAGCGCTCGAGGGCTAAGTTATTAAAAAACTTACAGAAGTCAACTTTGGAGCCCCATAGCGGATTAAATTTGCGAATCCGCCATGGCACTCGGGGGCTACTGGGAGTACATACCTCTTTAACAAGACTGGTTCTCTGAACGAATGCCGCCATTGCAGATGACACATGGTTACTGGCCTCCTCTTGCATATTGTCAAGGCGGAAAAGAGCCTCTGATTTCTTCTTCCATTTCGTGGCCTCCCCAGCCCCTGTGTCCATCTGGATCGCTTTTCCGCTAAAACTTACTTTCCTAGCACCTTTAGCAGGGCGGTCTTGTGGTTCAGCAGTTTTCTCTGGAACATCCGCCACCTTGCTGGTATGCTGAGAGGAGGTGGAGGGCCCAGTTGGGCGATCAGGAGCGTCTGGTGTAGGTGGAATGGCAGCAGGAGATGGGTTGGTCCTTGGAGGTTTCTGGCCAGAAACCTTTCTTCTTCTGTGTGCAGAAGAGACAGATTAGAAAAAGTTATGCATGGTATGAAGGCGAATTATGATTATACTTACTTCCGTTCTGGTAGATTTATAGTGGCGGAATGTTCTGGCACGGTGTCCAGATGGCCGCGAAGGGCAGGGGACGAATGGCGAGAGATGACTCTCTTGCCCATTCCACGAATGCGCCCGCCAGCACCGCGAACGCCACGAGGAACCGCCACTACAGGTTCATCCGCCACTACCTCTTCTTCCGCCACCTTCTGTCTCTTGGGAGACGAGGATGTCTCGTCCTCATCGTCAGTAAGATCCTTCGTCCGAGGATAGCGGACGAGACCGCTCAGTTCAGAGGGTGGCAGGGAAGAGAGCTACGGAAAAGTGTGAAGTTACTCAAGGAAAATTAGCTGTTATGGCGGAATAAGGAGAAACACTTACCTTTGGACAACTGCCATTCTCATACATAGGGATTTTTAGCTTCAGAGGCTCATCTCGCCCCACCTTAATGATGTTGCGGATCCGAAGCTCGATCTCTTCAGTAGATAGTTCCTCCTTGGAATAGCGCTGGGGATCGTCTATTCCGCTATACTCGCACATCAGGGTTGGGCGATATTGAAGAGGCTGAATCCGCCGTGAGATCCAGCAGTAAATGGTGTCAGCACCTGTCAGTCCAGAGAAGACAAGTTTCGAAATCCTCCATGAGCATAATTGGCATTCATCATCCATTGTGAAGTCATCCATGACACCCCAGCTATCCTGCTCCTTGGCGGGACCATCAGTAAAAGACCGCAAGCCGAACTTCCTTTCAGGAGGGGCCTGGTTAGCCAGATAAAAGAAGGAACCCCGCCATCCCTTAGCAGAGTCATGAGGGACAATGTAGGGGTAGGATTTCCCGTGCCGAGGAACAAAGGAGATCGACCCACAATTGCGAGGATTCCCGTTCGCGTCCCGGTTATGGCGGATATTAAAATACAAGCGGAATAAATCTCCGCGTGGGCTTATGCCCAGATATCCTTCGCATAGTGCGACGAAACCCGCTAAAGCAGCGAAGCTATTCGGAGCAATGTGGTGCAGCTGTAACCTGTAATGGCGGAGAACTTCCCTCAGGAAGTAGGATGGCGGAAGGCTGAGGCCACGATCAATGTGGGACTTCATCATAACGACCTCTTCATCTGAAGGAATCGGCGTCGCTTCACCAGGCTCAACCCGCCATCTAGAGGTTTCCTTAGCAGCTATGCGGCCTTCCCGCTCCAAGGAAGATAGAATTTCCTCGCTCAGATTGCAGGAGTCCCAATCTCCTCCTGAGGTTTCGGGCATGGCGGACTCTGTATCAGAGGATCGCACAGAGCCCTCAGCAGCTTCAGACTTTGAAGTTTGGCGAGGAGATTCGGGCTCCATGGCGGCCAGTGGCGTGGCGGTGATGACTTCTAAAACTTCGAGCGAGGACGAGGAAGATGATGCCAGCTTGTGGCGGAAAATGCTGCCGGCGGCGAGGTTTTCCGCGGTGGCTCGCCGGAGATAGCGAAGCTCTCGTGGCGGCGCTGAAGAGAGAGAGAGCGACGGGGGAGAATGAGGGGTGACCGGCCGGGGGTGAGAGGCCGGGGTATATATAGGCCCCGGGCCTCGAGATTCGTGCCCGCCATCACCACCGCTCATCCCGATCGCAGAAACCCTAAACTGGCGACACGTGTCCAAGGGTAAAAAAGTAACTTGGTGAAAACAGTGTGTGCACTGTAAATCTTGCCCTGGAAGGAACTGTGTGCCGAAATTTATGGCGGATTTCAACGGTATGATCCAACGGATCCCGAAAATCTCGCTAAAATAACTACGTCGCTTGATCCGTTATTTACGGCGGATTGATAGATGGAAAAAAGGAACATCAAGATAACCGCCATCCCAGCGAAGAAGAGCTATGGCGGAAATGACTTATCAAGAACAAGCATGGCGGATGTAGATGGCAATCTTGAAGTTCCCTGGGGGCTACTGTTGGGGATATACCAAATAGGTATACCAGCGACGTAGTCCTAAATCAGCAAGCCAGGGTGGCCCATCAGGGGTGGTATGGCGGATTCGCCATACCGGGCGGCCCAGTTGCTGAAGTTGGCATGGCGGTACTGGACGCAGGCGCTTATGGCGGATCTGGAGACAAGTCCATGGCGGGCTACTAGCGGCGAGCCTATGGCGGATCCGGAAGACGGCCCATGGCGGGTGACCTTGTAGCGCACGTGTAGGACTTAGTCTAGGACTCCAAGTTGTATCCGCTCCGGTACCAACGTGTAGCCCACGCCAGGCACCTTTATAAGCCCGGCGTGGAGCAGCCCTTGAGGCATCAGACTAATCTTACAGCCAATCGCATAGCGAAACAGCCAACCTCATCATTGTAATCGAGCACTTGTTGCCTTATAGTGAATTATAGCAGCACGTAGGGTCTCGCCACCGTTGCGGGATCTGAAGCTGGGTAAACTCGTGCTACCACCGTCCTGGATCGCTCCTCCGTGTTCACCCCCTTCCACAAACCACCATACCCCTACCTCTATGGCAGATCTGTTGACGAAACCACGACAAACCCAATATCATAGATTTGTCCTCTTTTGCATTCGAGTTTCTTCAATCTGCATAATATAGTGAGTAAAATTATGCATGCAATGAACGAGATGAGATAAAGACTTATAGTTACAATGAAAAATAATACTTACAAACAATAGGCACTGATCATCGATTTGTCGAGGGCATCATGATTGTATAACTGAAATAATTTAGCAAATTCGATGTTTATGTCGTCGGTTCCACGAAAGTAATGCTCATCATTAATTCCCACTACGATCCAATTCTGCCCATGCAGTGAGGCTTCCAAGTACCACTTATGCAATTTTCGCATTCTTGTTGGTAGATTCGGAATCTCCTCGGGTCTGACGAGAGGGCTCCCGTGCCGGTATTTGTATGCTACTACTTCAGCCGTGGGGAAAACACACCTGCTTAAGTATTGAGCAACAGACATACCTCCAGCTTCGGCCTCCTCTTTGTATAGTGCTATGATCTCTGGATCATACTGGACATCGGGAAACACTTGGAGCGGGGGGCAAGAGTTCATCTGTTCTCCGAGCTGAGGAACTGATTTACCTTTCGACCGCTTTGCTGCATCTGACTTGAGAATAGTGCGGTCATAATCTGATGCAAGCCTTGGCTCGGGTTGCTGAAGGTTCTTCAACATTTTTAACACTTTTGGATCTAGAGGAGGCTGCTCGGCGGACTGCTCGGTCTTCTTTCTCTTCAAATTTTCAAAGAAGTTCTTTGATTTCTCTTGTACCTTCGCCGCGTTTTCCTCTGGAGTATAGTCGTAAGGTCTCTTTGGAGGAACCTTAGGTACTCTTGGAAGGGGCTCCTGTCGACGGATCGGTGATCGTTTACTCTTGGGAGCGGCGATGGTACGCTTCTGCTTTTGGCTCTGAGCCTCAGTGGGTGGAGGTGGCGGAGACGGCTCACTAGCTGGCGAAGGCTGGTATGCTGGCGAAGGCTGACGCGGAGATGGCGGAGAAGGCTGATGTGGCGGGGGAGAAGGGTGACGTGCTGGAGACCTTGGCGTCCAATTTGGAAGCACGATTAATTCCTTTAGCCATAGAACGGTGGTCTTCTTGGCTTCTCCCAGCTCGTACAAATCCCCTTCACCCGCAGGGTGGTCAAGCTTCAGCTGCTCAAATCCGCCCATAACTTCATCCACCCCGGCAATAGCATAGCCAGGTGGAATCGGACGGCAATGATAAGTTGAATCAGGTCCAATGGGTAAGGCATAGCCGACCGCCACCTTCATGGTTATGTTCACGACCTTCACATGTAGCTCGCAAGATGTCGACTCCGTGATATCATCCACTGGGTAGCGGATCGCCGGTTCATCATCATCCGCTGGGAGGTCCGTGGAAGCCACGCTACTTTTCCGCTGAGATGGTGGGCTGGTAGCATCATATCCGGCTTCTATCTGTGGCTGAGATGCGGCGGTTCCTTGCTGGCTTATCCGATTTAACAAGTCTGATTGCCGCTTCAGCTCTTGTTCTATCTGAGACATGCGGTCTGCTTCCCTTTCCTTTCTTCTCTGACGGCTTCTATCGGGAAATTTCTTCATTTCTACGGGAAACCCGAGTTTCCACGGTTTGGAGCCCGGAGTGGTTCGTGTTTGTCCTGGGTGTTCATCATTCCCAAGGGCGCGCGTGAGCTCATCCTTCTCTCTTTCGGGATGGAACCTTCCCTCTTCAACATCCTTTGATGCGCTTCTAAGGGCATCAATGGGAAGAGGGTCTTCGTCATGCTTTTTTGTATATACACACTTCCCTTCCGAGTCCAACTTCCCTCCATGCCCGTAAAACCAATCCCTTGACCGATCATTCCATTTCAATGTCTCCGGAATGATCCCTTTGGCAATTAGATTGTCCTCCATCTTCTTCCACTTAGGCTTGCCAGACTTGTAGCCTCCTTGCCCCATAGTATGGTGATACTTCTTTTTAGCAGCATTTTTCTTATTTATTTCTGACCTTCGCTTAGCTGCCTCTGAAGTCTTGTACTGCACGAATGCGTCCCAGTGGTCTTTTATCTTCTCATATTGTCCAGTGAACACCGGAGTCTTTTTTTGGTCGACAAAATCCTTGTACAATCTTTTCTTCCAGTTGTTGAATTGTATTGCCATCCTCGAAAGAGTCCACTTCTTGACTTTCCGCTCTATGATATTCAGATGACGATCATCGTCATCTGAATCCTCCTCATTTGAATCCTCCTCATTTGGATCCACCTCAGTTCGATCCACCTGTGGCGCCTCTGGTAGGGTAAAATTAACCATGAGCTTCTTCCAAAGCATATCTGGATTGATTACCTTCTGAGATATTGCATTGAGGAATGCACATAGCTTAACGCAACTGGAAGCAACTGGAAGCAACTGCGTCATAATCACGTGACAGTCATGAGACTTCAGGTTTTGGAATTTTTTCTCTGTCATATTTATTATTCCCTTTATATTTGATGAGAAGCCAGACGGCACTTTAATACTTGAAAGGACATCAAAAAAGATTTCCTTCTCTGCTTTTGTAAGAGCGTAGCTGGCAGGACTTAAGTGACGCCCTTTATCCGTCTTGCTCTGTGGATGCATGTTGTTTGGGTCTTTCATACGTTGTTGATCCTCCCGTGCTTCTGGTGTATCTTTTGTTTTTCCATACACGCCCAGAAAGCCTAGCAGGTTCACGCAAACATTCTTCGTAACGTGCATCACGTCGATTGAAGAGTGAACCTCTAGGTGTTTCCAATACTCAAGCTCCCAAAATATAGATTTCTTCTTCCACATGGGTGCGTGTCCGGTAGCGACGTCATTTGGAACAGATTGACCACCAGGACCCTTTCCAAAGATTACTTCTAGGTCCCTGACCATATCAAATAAATCATCACCAGTACGGAGATCAGGCTTTTGCCGGTGATCTGCCACACCTCTAAAATGCTTGCCTTTCTTTCTTACGGAATGCGTGGTCGTAAGAAATCGACGATGCCCCAAGTACACAATCTTCTTGCATTTTTCCAAATATATAGCGTCAGTCTTATCTAAACAGTGCGTGCATGCATTGTATCCCTTGTTTGTTTGTCCTGAAAGGTTACTAAGAGCAGGCCAATCATTGATGGTTACGAAAAGCAATGCTCGTAGGTCAAACGGCTCCTGTTTGTGCTCATCCCATGCACGTACACCTGGTTTGGTCCATAACTGTAAGAGTTCATCAACTAATGGTCTTAGATACACATCAATGTCATTGCCGGGTTGCTTCGGACCTTGGATGAGCACTGGCATCATAATGAACTTCCGCTTCATGCACAACCAAGGAGGAAGGTTATAGATACATAGAGTTACAGGCCAGGTGCTATGACTGCAGCTCTGCTCCCCAAAAGGATTCATGCCATCTGTACTCAGACCAAACCTTAAGTTCCTTGCGTCGCCTGCAAAGTCCGAGTAGTCTCTCTCAATTTTTCTCCACTGCGACCCATCAGCGGGGTGTCTCAACATCGCGTCTTTCTTACGGTCTTCTTTGTGCCATCGTAACAACCTGGCATGCTCTTTGTTTCTAAACAGACGTTTCAACCATGGTATTATAGGAGCATACCACATGACCTTGGCAGGAACCCTCTTTCTGGGGGGCTCGCCATCAACATCACCAGGGTCATCTCGTCTGATCTTATATCGCAGTGCAGTGCATACTGGGCATGCTTCCAAATTCTCGTACTCCTCACCGCGGTAGAGGATGTAGTCATTAATGCATGCATGAATCTTCTGAACCTCTAATCCTAGAGGGCAGAGAACCTTCTTTGCTTCGTACGTACTGTCAGGCAATTCATTATCCTTTGGAAGCTTCTTCTTCATTATTTTCAGTAATTTCTCAAATCCCTTATCAGATAAACCAGTCTCTGCCTTCCATTGCAGCAACTCCAGTGTGGTACCGAGCTTTGTGTTCCCATCTTCACAGTCTGGGTACAACTTCTTTTTGTGATCCTCTAACATACCTTTTAACTTCCGCTTCTCATTCACACTTTCTGCTTCTCTGTGTGCATCTACGATGGCCCGACGAAGATCATCATCAGGCTCATCTGATGCCTCTACATCTTCAGCTTCTCCTGTCCCTTCAGCTTCAGCTTCCCCCGTTGCAGTATCACCATATTCAGGGTACATATCATCATCCTCTTCTTCTTCATTGTCTTCCATTATAACCCCTCTTTCTCCGTGCTTGGTCCAACAATTATAGCTAGGCATGAAACCTTTCCGAAGCAGGTGGGCGTGAATGATTTTCCAGGAAGAGTACTCCTTCTTGTTCCCACAGTGAACACATGGACAACACATAAAACCATTCTGAATATTTGCCTGAGCCACATCGCCAAAATTACGAAGACCTTCAATGAACTCGGAAGTGCGTCGGTCACCGTACATCCATTGTCGTTCGTTCATCTGCGTCATATAATTAGGTTTACTAATACTATTACCGAACATCATAAATAGTAAAATGACGAAACATGCATTTGTATCAATGACAAATAAAAGAATAGAGTTGCTAACCTCGATCGAGGAGGAAAGAACGAGGAGAAGACCTAAGTATCGCTTGGGCACCTCATATCATTTTTATTTTGTGTGAGCTTAAGTTGATTCATGCCCTTAGGCATTTCATCAAACACCTCTTGTGCATAGGGGAAAAAACCAAACTAGCACACCCCCTCTCACACCTTCCAAAGGAAAAAAAAACAGAGAAGAAGGCTGGTGGGCGGCTGTATTTATAGGCAGGACCTCTAGAACCGGTCCGTATCCGAAACCGGTGCAAAAGGTGGCCATTAGCACCGGTTCGTTCCACAAACCGGTGCTAAAGGTGTGGCGTCTGCCGCGTGGCAGACGCCACACCTTTAGCACCGGTTTGTGGCACGAACCGGTTCTAATGGTTCCTAACAAACCGGTGCTAGAGCTCCACGGGCTCCATTTATCTCTCTGGCAGCTCGAACCGGTGCTAAAGAGCCCCTTTAGTCTGGGTTCGTAAGCCAACCGGTGCAAATGCCGTTCGGAGCTCAAAACGAAAGCCCTATTTTCTACTAGTGAGTAGTTCTCTAGAATCGCACGAACCAAGTCAAGATATTAGGCCGCCGAATGTCTGGGAACTCATCCAGACGGTCCAAGTGGCTCACTAAGAGGAAAACATACATATTTTCTTTGGGCCCATATAAAGCCCCATTTTGAGGGAAAACAAAGATGAGACCTGATCTGTAATTCCACCATGCAAATGTTGATTTTCTCTTAAGTTCATCATGTTGCTTGTTACTCTAAGTTGCTAAAAAACCTCTAGGCATCTCGGGTCACCTAGAAGCTTCCAAGGCTGTGGATTTGCTCTGGAAAAGTTTGTGAAGGATGAAGAATGCCTCAAGTTCCTCACATATTAAGTGTGTAGGTACTTTATTGGGCTTGTTCAAGGGAGAAGAAGGCTATCTGCGGGATCGAGTGGTGGACTATTGGCCACAACTTCTACAACGAATATTAGAGTCCCCAAGCAACTTGAACTTTGAGATAAATCTCGTGTCTCATATTCATTTTGGTTACCCCTATCCTTGTTTTACTTGCTTGATGATAATCCCTTGCTTACATGTGCTTCTTGTTGCTAGGGTCTCATTCAAGGGTTACAAAAGTTTGCCACATGTCATGCTCTGCTGTTCCAAAACCATTTATACACTAAGGCAATATTCATTATATAATTATTCAAAACTCCCAAGCCCCCTGGAATCTTTGGGTGGCACACAACAGCCCATTTGACCAAATGGTATTTTCTTTTGTCTGTTAGAATACGTACTAGACTAGGATACGATAGACCTTCTTGTGTATTAAGTTATTAGACTTCTTGATCCCTAAGTCTTGTACCTTCTATATATACCCCCACCCGGGTCAAATCAATACAACATACAATTACAGGAATACAATATTTTTCACATGGTATCAGAGCAGTTAGTCTCACGACGCCGATCCTAGGTCCTTCCACCACTTCCGCATCGCGCCGCCCCCGGAGAGATTGATCTCCTCGGGGGCATGGCACCCGGTCTCGATCAACGATCGGATCGGTTCATAGACTAGATTTTAGATCCAATTTCGAAATTCTCCAATCCCCAATTCCTTAGATTAGATCCAATTACCTACCCAAAAAAAATCCCTAATCCTTGATCCACAACTCTCTCCGGCGATCAGTGTCGAAATCCACCAACAAAATCGATCAAGATCTTTAGAGACGATCGTCGCGCTCGTGTGGACACGCAGCAGACGGCGATCAGTGTCGTGCACTCGTGCGCCGCGATGCGGCCGCTTCGACTTCGACAATAGGTCGGTATCAACATACGTGCAGAACTCCAAGCGCGAGTTTACCGACATCAAGATCTGTACTGCATCAAGCCGGACTACATCAATCTGAACACATGACCTCAAGCTGTACGACTACGTCGAGCTATGAACAAGATTTTTGTCGAGTCCTACATCACCAAAAAAATCATCGCCAAGGTCTACATCCACGTGGTCTTCCGCCGTCGCCGATAAAACCCGCCGCCGCCGCAGAACCGCTGCCGCCGCCGCCTAAAAACCTGCCGCCGCTGCAGAACCGCTGCCGCCGCCGCCTAAAACCCCACTGCCACCGCAAAACACCTGCCGCCACCGTCTAAAACCCCGCCGCCGCAGCCTCCGCCTAAAACCTCGCCGCCGCCACTGCAGAACACCTGCCGCCACCGCCTAAAAACTCGCCACTGCAGCCTCCGCCTAAAACCTCGCCGCCGCCGCAGAACATCTGCTGCCGCTGCCTAAACCGCCGCTTCCGCCGGTAACCCTGCCGCCGCCGCCCTAAAACCCACCGCCGCAGATCCGCTGCCGCCACCGCCGCTAAAAAACACGCAATTTTTTGCGCCTCCGGCTCTACGGCTACAACGACCACGACAATCTCGACCACGGCTATATCATGATCGGCTACCTCGACATTGACATCAAGAACACCGTCTACAGCAACTCAAGAATTCCAGTCAACAGCGTCCGCGTCGTCACTTGCATCCAGGCCACTCCCGCTATGACTGCGGGAGGGAAGAGAGGAGAGACACGGAAGACACCTGAGGTGCCGACCCATCAGAGACGCAGTTGATGATAACAAAGGAGGAGAAGACGATGGAAATGCATGACTTCAAATCCAGTCGCAATTGTTCGCTTCACTCCCACTGCGACTGAGGGGGATGTTAGAATACGTACTAGACTAGGATACGATATACCTTCTTGTGTATCAAGTTATTAGGCTTCTTGGCCCCTAAGTCTTGTACCTCCTATATTACCCTCACCCGGATCAGATCAATACAACACACAAGTACATGGATACAATATTTTTCACACTATCTTCCTTTTCATGCCATGCCAGTCTAGCTCTATAGAAATCCTCCCTATTTCTAACTACAAGAATTGTGTAGACAAACATCATATACAGTGGCATCTTTTGAGAGATTATATTGGACTAAAGTTATTCTATCTTCAATATTCAACAAATTTCCCTACCACCCTGAGCATTTTCGAGCAATGTTTATTCCAACGATTTTTTTTATCGAACCATGCTATTTCAACGAATTTCCAATCTTTATGTCTCAATCATAATTCACTAGTATCCTCAGATATTTCATGGGTAAATTCCCAATTTGACATGTAAAAATTCTTCTATACTCCTCACTTTCAGCTTTCCCAAAGAATATAATCAATTTTAGGAAATTAAATTTCAGTACAGACATTTGTTCAAAAGCACATAAAAGAAATTTCAATTTTTTTTGCAGTTCCTGTATTATTTGGCAAAAGGAATACAATATCTTCTGCAAGTTGAGGCATATTAATACCGTTTACAAATTCACCTCTAACAATCGCGCCTTGAGCCGGCTCGCTGGTGGACAGGTCAAGAACTCTGGCAGGGCAGAGAGCCTGATGTCGCCCCCGCGTCAGCGCCTTGGAGCCACTTGGAAATGCACCGCCGGTGGAATGGATGCGTGCTTGCAGACTGGTAAGCTCCATGGCGCACTCTCCCTCCACCTCCAGTCCTTCAAACCAGATCGCACAGTTGTCCTGCTCACCTTGCACCGTTGCCGCCGCACTCTCCAGCAGGTCCTGCTCGTCGCCGGTTTTTGCTCATGAGCTCTCATCGTGAAGCAGAACATGAAGCCGTCGTCAACAGTCACCACCGTCGGCACGGTGCGCAGCATTGACGATCTCCAGCGTGACATCTAGGCACTAGTAGAAAAAAGATCTTTCATACAAATCTTTAGTCTTCAAACAATTCGACCTGCGGCTAATGATCGCATTAGTCTCGATTCAATTAAAAATATGGGCCAGGGATCATTAGTCCCGGTTCAAATGTGCCCTTTCGTCCTGATTTGTGCCATCAACCGAGACTAATGGCTAGGGGCCTTTAGTCCCAGTTGATGGAGCACACCGAGAGTAAAGGGCACCCTTTAGTCCCGGTTTGTATCATCAACCGGGACTAAAGGCCCGTTCAAACGATCATCGCTTCGAAATTTGCTGCCATTAGAGCGATCGCTTCGGTAATCGACATGACGCTACCTCGATCTCGGCTGTACTATATGATACGTCCAATTTGCATCACTATTTTGTATCATAATTTACTGTTATTCATTGATATATTTCATATTTAGAGTTGATACTTATGTTATTTCCTTTGTTTTCACATGTTTGATGATCTTTGGAGGAGTTGCTGCCGGAGTCAGGATTCTGCTGGAAAAAGGACCATCAGGGGACCATATTTTGAAGATCAGGAAAATTCCAGAAAAATACCCAGAAATTATATTTTCCCAGAAGACTCAGGAAGCCAGAAGGGGGAGTCGAGAGGAGCCAGGGGGCCCCACATGCCAGGGTGGCGCGGCCAGCCCCCTGGCCGCGCCAGCCCTGCGTGAGGCCACCCTGGCCCACGTCTGGTCTCGCCCCTCCGCGTACATCATCGTCCCCGAAAACCTAAGTCAGGGGGGGCTCAGAGTTAGACACCGCCGCCTCTGCGGGGCGGAAAACACCAGAGAGAGAAAAGCTCTCCGGCAGGCAGAAATCTGCCGGGGAAATTCCTTCCCAGAGAGGGGAGATCGTCGCCATCGTCATCACCATCGCACCGGACTTCATCGGGATCATCATCATCATCATCATCATCATCATCTCCATCACCAACACCTTCATCTCCACCAACACCACGCCATCCCGCTGTAACATCTTGAGTTGGATCTTGTTATATTCATAGGGGAAACTTTCCCGGTGTTGATTACTCTTGAAGTTGATGCTATTGAGTGGAACCATTGAATTAAGGTTTATGTTCAGATTGTTATTTACCATTATTTCACCTCTGATCATGATCCATATGATGTCTTGTGAGTAGTTCGTTTAGTTCTTGAGGACATGGGAGAAGTCAAGATGTTAGTAGTGAATTATTGTTGAGAAATATTTAATGGTTTGATATTGTTGTGGTGCTATTTCACTAGTGGTGTCATGTGAACGTCAACTACATGATACTTCACCATTTATGGGCCTAGTGAGATGCATTGTGTATTTGGCTACCGATTGTGGGGTTGCTGGAGTGACAGAAACCTAAACCTCCGTTGGGAAACCATTGCACCAGGGAGCGTAGGATCTTAGAGTTTAAGGCTGTGGTTAGATTTATCTTAATTACTTTCTTGTATTTGTGGATGCTTGCAAGGGGTATAATCACAAGTGTGTATTTATCCTAGTAAGGGTAGTGCGCTAGCACAGGTTCACCCACATAACACCTATCAAACCAATAAATACTATTGGCTTTATGAAGCAAAAGCTCTTGACAGAAATTCCCGTGTGTCCTCGAGAACGTTTGGTTATTATAAGTACACAACCGGCTTGTCCTTTGCTGAAGAAAGGATTGGGCCACTTGCTGCAATTGTTACTACTGTCTTTTATTTACTCGCACTTTATTTACTCGTATTACCAAATACCCCTGAAAACCTGTCTGCTAGTATTTACAGTGATTCCTTGATCAAAACCGCTCATCAACACCTTCTGCTCCTCGTTGGGTTCGATACTCTTATATACCGAAAGTACTACGATACACCCCCTATACTTGTGGGTCATCAAGACTATTTTCTGGCGCCGTTGCCGGGGAGTGTAGCGCTATTGAAGAGTGGAATTGGTAAAGGTAACCGTCGCTGTGAGTATTGATTTTATTTTGTCTTTTATTTTTGTTTTACTCTGCTATGGAGAACTCTCCATTTGGTTTCCTATTTGGAAACACATCTACTACTACTACTACTGCTGCACACGCGGAGGAACCA
This sequence comes from Dactylis glomerata, assembly GCA_007115705.1. Classification (NCBI taxonomy): domain Eukaryota; kingdom Viridiplantae; phylum Streptophyta; class Magnoliopsida; order Poales; family Poaceae; genus Dactylis; species Dactylis glomerata. Next base: position 13,433 of record QXEO01000111.1, read on the forward strand.
CCACCGCCACCGCCTGCTGAAATTGACCCTTTTAAAATACCTATGAAAATTGTTGGGCGAATTATGGATAACTGCTATTCAGGAGATGGAACTGTCCATCCGGGTGATCACTTATTATTTATACATGAATTATGCGAGTTGTTCAGATGTGCAGGTATTTCACCAAGCCAGGTCAAGAAGAAATTATTCTCATTATCATTGAAAGGCAAAGCTGAGGAGTGGTATCGGCTACTCCAAGATGGTCCATCTATGGCATGGGAGGATATTGTGCCTCTCTTTTATTCCAAGTTTTATCCTCCAAGTGAAATTCATAAAGACCGTAACCGAATATATAATTTTTGGCCTCATGATGGAGAGAGTATTGCCCAAGCGTGGGGGAGATTGAAGTTACTAATGCTCAAATGCCCCATTCATGAGCTCCCCAATAATATTGTTATTAATATTTTTTATGCACGGCTTACTCTTCCTGATAAGGATTATTTGGATGCTTCTTGCTTTGGATCATTTACTCATATGAAAGAAGATGCTAAGTGGAAACTTCTTGACCGTATACAAGAGAATGCTGAAGGTTGGGAAAACGACAAAGGTAGGAAGTCAGGTATAAACTATGATTATGAATGCATTAAATCTTTTATGAAGACCGATGACTTTCATAGTGTTAGCGCTGCTTATGGTCTTGATTCACAAATATTTGCTAATTGTCTTAAGGCCTTTGCCTCTTATATTGATGTTCCAAAGAAAGATTGGAACAAATATCATGCGCCTTATAAAGATTCTGTTAGTCATATCCCTGCTGCAGCTACTGAAGTTTGTACTGTTGATAGCATTGTGCCTGAACCTTATTTTGAGAAGACACCTTTCCCTGCTAAGGTAAAGAAGTATTCTACTTTGGTAAGTGTGTCTAATAAAAGTACTAAGAAAGCTGCAGAACCTGATGAGCAAATTACTATTAAGTCTCCTGTAGCTATATTGAAGGATCTTGTTACTAAAGATGTAGGGGATGAATATATTCTTTTTTGTGAAGATGCTTCTAACATTCTTTCACATCCTAAAAAGCATAGGAAAGCAAGTGTTCCTGTTATTTCTGTCAGGATTGGAGATCATTGCTATTATGGTTTATGTGATATTGGTGCTAGTGCAAGTGCTATTCCTTTAGAGCTTTACAAAGAAATCATGCACGAGATTGGCGCTTGTGAACTTGAAGATATTGATGTGGTTGTTCAGCTTGCTAACAGAGAGACTGTTTGGCCTCTTGGTATTGTTCGAGATGTGGAAGTTCTTTGCGGTAAGACTAAATACCCTACTGATTTTCTAGTACTTGGTAAGGAGGCTAGTAAAACTTGTCCTATTATTTTTGGTAGACCGTTTCTGAACACTTGTGGCGCCGTGATAGATTGTAAGAAGGAGAATTTTTTTACTAAGTTTAATGGAGAGTCTTATGAGTTTAATTTTTCCAAGTTTGCTAAGATTTCTTATGAAAATGACACACCTAATGAAAATTTTCGAGTTGAACAGCTTGCTTCTATTGCTCTTGCTCCTAATAATGCCTTGCAGCAATTCATGGAAGATCACGAAAGTGATGTTTTTAGCAAGGAAAGAGAAGAGATTGACGACATTCTTCTTCGTCAACAACCGTTACTCAAACATAATCTACCTGTGGAGGATCTTGGTACCACTTTACCGCCTAAAGAAGATCCTGTGTTTGAATTAAAGCCTTTGCCTGATAATCTTAAATATGCTTATATTGATGATAAGAAAATATATCCTGTTATTATTAGTTCTAAACTTTCAGGGAAGGAAGAAGAAAGATTATTGGAGATATTGAGGAAACACCGAGGAGCTATGGGATATACCCTTGATGATTTAAAAGGGATTTCTCCCACTTTATGTCAGCATGCCATTAATATGGAGAAAGACGCGAAGCCAGTCGTGGAGCATCAACGCCGCCTAATTCCCAAGATGAAGGATGTGGTAAGAAATGAGGTATTAAAACTCCTTGATGCTGGTATCATTTATCCTATTGCTGATAGTAGATGGGTTAGTCATGTTCATTGTGTTCCTAAGAAAGGAGGTATGACTGTTGTGCCTAATGAGAATAACGAGCTTATTCCTCAAAGGGTAGTAGTTGGTTATAGAATGTGCATTGATTATAGGAAGGTAAACAAAGTTACTAAGAAAGATCATTACCCTTTACCGTTTATAGATCAAATGCTAGAAAGGTTGTCTAAGAAGACTCATTTTTGTTTCCTTGATGGTTATTCTGGTTTTTCTCAAATTGCTGTTAAGAAGGACGATCAAGAGAAAACCACTTTTACTTGTCCTTATGGAACTTATGCTTATAGACGTATGCCGTTTGGTTTATGCAATGCTCCTGCTACTTTTCAAAGATGCATGTCTGCTATTTTTCATGGCTTTTGTGAAGAAATTGTGGAGGTCTTCATGGACGATTTCTCCATCTATGGAACTTCTTTTGATAATTGTTTGCACAATCTTGATAAAGTTTTGCAGAGGTGTGAAGAAACTAACCTTGTTCTTAATTGGGAGAAATGCCACTTTATGGTAAATGAAGGAATTGTCCTTGGACATAAATTTTTTGAAAGAGGTATTGAAGTTGACAGGGCAAAAGTGGAGGCAATTGAGAAAATGCCCTATCCCAGAGATGTTAAAGGTATTCGTAGTATTCTTGGTCATGCTGGTTTCTATAGGAGGTTTATTAAAGATTTCTCTAAGATTTCAAAGCCTCTTACCAATCTTCTTCAAAAGGATGTACCATTTGTCTTTGATGATGATTGTAAGGAAGCTTTTGAAACTCTTAAGAAGGCTTTAACTACTGCTCCTATTGTTCAACCACCTGATTGGAATTTACCTTTTGAAATTATGTGCGATGCTAGTGATTTTGCTGTTGGTGCTGTTCTTGGACAGCGTGTTGATAATAAGTTGAATGTTATTCATTATGCTAGTAAGACTCTTGATGCTGCTCAAAAGAATTATGCTACTACTGAGAAAGAGTTTCTTGCTGTTGTTTTTGCATGTGATAAGTTTAGATCTTACATTGTTGATTCTAAAGGTACTATTCATACTGATCACGCTGCTATTAGATATCTTATGACTAAGAAGGATGCTAAGCCTAGGCTTATTAGGTGGGTGTTGCTTTTACAAGAGTTTGATTTGCATATCATAGATAGGAAAGGTGCTGAAAACCCTGTGGCTGACAACTTGTCTAGATTGGAAAACATTTCTTTTGATCCTATTCCTGTTAATGATAGTTTTCCAAATGAACAGTTGGCTGCAATTAATGTAACTTCGCGAGACCTTCCTTGGTATGCTGATTATGCTAACTTTATTGTTTCCAAGTATTTGCCTCCGACCTTTACAGCTCAGCAAAGAAGGAAATTCTTTTATGATTTGAGGCATTATTTTTGGGATGACCCGCATTTATATAAAGAAGGAGTTGATGGTATTATGAGAAGATGCGTACCGGAATATGAGCAACAAGAGATATTAAGAAAATGCCATAGTAGTGCCTATGGAGGGCATCATGCTGGAGACAGAACCGCGCAGAAGGTTCTACAATCAGGTTTTTATTGGCCAACCCTCTTTAAGGATGCCAGAAGGTATGTTTTATCTTGCGATGAATGTCAAAGAGTTGGTAATATTTCTAGACGCAATGAGATGCCTATGAATTATACTCTTGTTATTGAACCGTTTGATTGTTGGGGATTTGACTTTATGGGTCCTTTTCCTCCTTCAAAAGGCTATACCCATATACTTGTTGATGTTGATTATGTTACTAAATGGGTAGAAGCCATACCTACAAAGAGTGCCGATGGTGAGACTTCGTTAAAAATGCTTAAGGATGTTATTTTTCCTAGGTTCGGAGTGCCTAGATATCTTATGACTGACGGAGGTTCTCATTTTATTCACGGTGGTTTTAGAAAAACTCTTGCTAAATATGATGTCAATCATAGAATCGCTTCTGCTTATCATCCCCAAACTAGTGGGCAGGTAGAGCTTTCAAATAGGGAGATCAAGTCTATCTTGCAGAAGACTGTCAATAGATCTAGGAAAAACTGGGCTAGTAAGTTAAACGACGCTTTATGGGCTTATAGAACTGCTTATAAGAATCCCATGGGTATGTCTCCTTATAAGATGGTTTACGGAAAAGCGTGTCACTTGCCCTTAGAATTAGAACACAAAGCTTTTTGGGCAGTGAGAGAGCTTAATAGAGATTTTAAACTAGCCGGTAAGAAAAGGTTGTTAGATTTGAGTTCTCTAGATGAGTGGAGAAACGAAGCGTATGAGAATGCCAGACTTTTTAAAGAGAAAGTCAAACAATGGCATGATAAGAGAATTCTTAAGAGAGAGTTTCATGTTGGTGAGAAAGTTCTTTTGTATAGGTCTCGTCTCAGATTTTTTGCAGGAAAATTACTCTCTAAATGGGAACGACCTTATGTTATTGTGGAAGTGTACCGCTCAGGTGCTATTAAGATTGCTTCATTGAAAGATGATTCTACACAAGTGGTGAATGGACAAAGACTCAAGCATTATATTTCTGGAGATTCTTATAATGAAGATGTTGATGTTATTGAAACAGTTTCTCCGGAAGAATTCATCCAAGACAAATTGCAGGTACCTGCAGAGTTCGCTTTCGAATAGGTAACAGTTCTAGTCAGAAAAGTTTCACGAAAAGTTCTTCCTTTAATATTTTTGCTGTTTTTACTAAATATGAAAAATCACGAGACGAAAACGGGGAGGAAAAAGAGTCCGTGTGTGTCTCACACACAGGTGGCGCGGGCCCACCCATGGCCGCGCCACCTATGTGTGAGAACACCCTGGAACTCGTTTCCGTCCCGGTTTCCTCCTGTGATTTCGTTTCGATGTATAATTTTTGCCTATTTAACCCCCCGGAGTCCCCGAGGTCTGTATATCGTTTTCTCGTCGTGTTTTGTTTTGAGCTGTTTCTGCTAGGAGTTGATCTTAAGCTTGGGGGAATCATGGCCTCTTCAAGCGGTGACAAGGAGAAGTCACCTCCGGAAGATGACGCCAAAGATTTCCGGCTGGAAGAAGAGGTTGAAAGCGAAGACAAAGAGGAAGATCAAAGTCCAAGGCCGAACACCATGATTGCCAGCATAGGGGTGGTGACAGATCAAGACAAGTTCAAGAAGAGTGCTCGCATAAGGACCGGAGGGGGTGTGCCGCGTCACACCTTAGCTCCACGGACATCTCCGCCAAGCCAAAATCCTTTTCATACTCTAATTCATGAACGTCAGTTCCAAAAGGTGCCCAAATCACGATTACCCTCTAGCTGGGATTTAGATCGTTCTAACAATGCAGGGATAGAAAACTCCAAGAGTGAAGAAGGATGGGGAAAAAGTTCCAAAAGCTGGGATTCTCTTGCCGACAGGTTCATGAATCGTGTTGAGCACAATTCTGAGATGATTCGCAACCTTGAGTACAAGATTGATGAGCTAAAGGATTTAATTGAGAAGCTTATTAAAGATTATCCACCGCCACCGCCAAAGGAGTAATTCGTCATCGGTATAGGCATCCCCTTGGCTTGTTCCAAGCTTGGGGGAGTGCCGCGGTATCACATCATTACCTTTTGCTCATTTACTTTTCAAGTAGTGTTATATCATGAATAAAGAAGTTATCTTATAGAATAGTTTGCAGCTTGGAAGTATCCTCCTTAGTTAGTTATCTATGTATCCCTTGGTGTGAGTTGCGGTAATAAAATATTAATGAGAAGTTTTATCGTTTACTTTTCGCACACTTTATGTTAGTTTGCAATCTCTCTTATATGACTAGTCTTGTTGATTGGTATTGGTATCACATTGGGAGCATGAGTAGATTTAGTTGGTTTTGGCAAACCTAGCTTGGTCAGTAGCAACCTTACCTTGAGGTTTGAGTAGAAAAGAATAAAGAAGTGCTTGCAGTTACATCACTTCAGTTTTCCCTTATGTTTGGCTTATAAGCATTGTTATTCTTAAAGTTAAAATCGTTGTACCTTCAAGGGAGTTTGCATGATTTTTCTTATTATATGTATGTTTGTTTGTTTCATGCAACTCTTATGCTTGCTACCTAGCCTTGCTAGCCAAAAAAACCTGTACTGAGAGGAAATACTTCTCGTGCATCCAATTCCCAAAAGCCAAGTCACTTCCAAAGAGTCCACTATAAATTCCTATGCATGGTATTTCAAGCCATTCCAGGTAAATTTTCATGTGCTACCTTTCAAAAACCTTCAAACACTTCTCATTTTGTGCCACTGTTTTTAGCTCATGAGGACGTAGTGGATGGGTTTGTTATCTTCCATACTAAATTAAGTACCCCTCGACTAGGCAACTTCATCTGCTCGTCATTAATTTTGCAAGGGAGCTGGTCAGACCATTATAATCTCAAATAGAAAAAGAAAGAAAAAAGGCACTCCTCCAATGGAATGTGAAAGTTGGTCGGCACCCGATGGAATCGGTTAGCCATGGTTTAAGAAAGGAAAAAGGTGGGGAGGAGTGCAAAGCTATAAAAGAGCACCAAAGTGCCAATTAATCAAACATCTCGGAACCGCTCTCACTTGTTTAGTATGGAAGATATCAAGAACTCCGTTGCTAGTCGTTGACAAAAGCAACCACCTCTCAAAATAACTTTTTACCTCTGTTTTACAAATGAAAAGCTCTAGCACATGTTTAATCCCTGCTTCCCTCTACGAAGGGCCTATCTTTTACTTTTATGTTGAGTCAACCTATATCCCTCTATCTAAAGCAAGCATTTGAGTTGTTATGTTTCACTCATCCATATGTTGATCCGTTTAATCATGTTTATTATCTTCCTTGTTTTGTATAATGCTTTTATCTGAAGGAATATATCTTTGAAAGCTTTCTATGAATGCAAAAGTTTACTTTGTTGAGCATATAGTCTTTGCTATATTAGCTCTGTTTTAAAAGGCTCCGTTTGAAAGAGAGAATAGTTTGTTCTCCATCCTTTGACCAAGAACTAAGGTTTGCCATTGCCAATTATAGTTTACCTTGTGCATCTTTACATGTGATTCCCTTTTACCTATTGCAAGTCTATATCTTATAAAGGGAAGTTGCTGTCTATTATAATTTGTGCTTTGGTGAATGTGATGCTTCTTGTCCGTATTTTGATTATCGACACTTCACTCCATAAACCTGTGGTCATGTTTACCGAGTTCAGTTTTCGCTTGGGGACAAGCGAGGTCTAAGCTTGGGGGGGTTGATACGTCCAATTTGCATCACTATTTTGTATCATAATTTACTGTTATTCATTGATATATTTCATATTTAGAGTTGATACTTATGTTATTTCCTTTGTTTTCACATGTTTGATGATATTTGGAGGAGTTGCTGCCGGAGTCAGGATTCTGCTGGAAAAAGGACCATCAGGGGACCATATTTTGAAGATCAGGAAAATTCCAGAAAAATACCCAAAAATTATATTTTCCCAGAAGACTCAGGAAGCCAGAAGGGGGAGTCAAGAGGATCTAGGGGGGCCCCACACGCCAGGGTGGCGCGGCTAGCCCCCTGGCCGCGCCAGCCCTGCGTGAGGCCACCCTGGCCCATGTCTGGTCTCGCCCCTCCGCGTACATCATCGTCCCCGAAAACCTAAGTCAGGGGGGCTCAGAGTTAGACACCGCCGCCTCTGCGGGGCGGAAAACACCAGAGAGAGAAAAGCTCTCCGGCAGGCAGAAATCTGCCGGGGAAATTCCTTCCCGGAGAGGGGAGATCGTCGCCATCGTCATCACCATCGCACCGGACTTCATCGGGATCATCATCATCATCATCTCCATCACCAGCACCTTCATCTCCACCAACACCACGCCATCCCGCTGTAACATCTTGAGTTGGATCTTGTTATATTCATAGGGGAAACTTTCCCGGTGTTGATTACTCTTGAAGTTGATGCTATTGAGTGGAACCATTGAATTAAGGTTTATGTTCAGATTGTTATTTACCATTATTTCACCTCTGATCATGATCCATATGATGTCTTGTGAGTAGTTCGTTTAGTTCTTGAGGACATGGGAGAAGTCAAGATGTTAGTAGTGAATTATTGTTGAGAAATATTTAATGGTTTGATATTGTTGTGGTGCTATTTCACTAGTGGTGTCATGTGAACGTCGACTACATCATACTTCACCATTTATGGGCCTAGCGAGATGCATTGTGTATTTGGCTACCGATTGTGGGGTTGCTGGAGTGACAGAAACCTAAACCTCCGTTGGGAAACCATTGCACCAGGGAGCGTAGGATCTTAGAGTTTAAGGCTGTGGTTAGATTTATCTTAATTACTTTCTTGTATTTGCGGATGCTTGCAAGGGGTATAATCACAAGTGTGTATTTATCCTAGTAAGGGTAGTGCGCTAGCACAGGTTCACCCCCATAACACCTATCAAACCAATAAATACTATTGGCTTTATAAAGCGAAAGCTCTTGACAGAAATTCCTGTGTGTCCTCGAGAACGTTTGGTTATTATAAGTACACAACCGGCTTGTCCTTTGCTGAAGAAAGGATTGGGCCACTTGCTGCAATTGTTACTACTGTCTTTTATTTACTCGCACTTTATTTACTCGTATTACCAAATACCCCTGAAAACCCGTCTGCTAGTATTTACAGTGATTCCTTGATCAAAACCGCTCATCAACACCTTCTGCTCCTCGTTGGGTTCGACACTCTTATTTATCGAAAGTACTACGATACACCCCCTATACTTGTGGGTCATCACTATATCACCGTTGAAGAGATGAACTTCATCATCACAGAAACTCTTTGTGCATCAAGGGTGGTGAAGTTGATCTGCGCCGTCAAGCAACGGTTCCTCGACGCCGCACCGATCAAGTGTGTGGGCTCGGACTGTGAGTTCCCCAGCCCTCGCGAGGATAGGCGCAATTAGCGTGCCGCCGTCCTTCAACTCTTGGTGGCATCCGAGGTTTTGGTCTTCCAGATATGTTGGACCAATCGCGTGCTGCAGCTGCTCAAGGAATTCGTGAGGGACACCACCATCAGATTCCGCGGTGCGGCTATCGCCAATGATGTGCGCATGCTGAGTTCATACAGAATTGAAATTTTATCTGCGTACAATCTCCAAAAGATTGTCCCGAACCCCACTAAGAATCTAATTCCGAGTCTCTATGCTCTGGCCAATGCTACTATTAGGACAAATCTTGAAAAGAAGAAGATGATAAAAAAGGACAAGAAGATGGACAAGAAGAAGGACGACGAGGAAGAAGAAGAACTAATATTTGGTTGGGCTAAAGTTTCATTGAGCTTCGAGCAAGTGTTGTATGCTGCTCTAGACGCTCGTCTGGGCTTCGAGATTGCTAGCAACTACTGAAGCTACAAGGCTACAATAGCCATGTTGATCGTCTCAACATTTAGGTGGATGATCGTAGATGTGTGGTTGTGTGAGTCTTCAAGATTTCTCATGTCTCTTATTGTTATTCTATTGGATGAGTATAATGTTTGGAAAAATATATTCCCTCTGTTTCAGTCAACAAGTCTATTAATTTTCGAATTTTGGATATTTCAATTTTTTGGTTTTTTTTTGAATATTTTAATTATTAAAAGTTAATAATTAAATTATGCATAAAGATTATTTGGAATTCATTGATGCTTATTATTACTTAATCATTGTTGCTTATTTTGTGAATTTATTTGGAATTTAAAAAGTAATATTATATATTACCGAACTGTATAGGTTAATAGAATTGGTAGCATACCATTATCAAGAAGTCGCGAGCGCAGTCTTGAAAGTTACTATGGAAGGAATGGAGAAGTTAAGCGTGCTAAGAGTGAAGCAGTGTGAAGATGGGTGACCGATCGGGAAGTAAGGACCACAAGTATGTAATTTGACTTGAAAATAAAGTGAGGACCACAAATATGTAATTTGACATGAGAATAGAGGTGATTAGAGATATTAAAGAAATAGAGAAATTAGAGAATTCTGAAAATAGAAAAATTCTGAAAAAACAAATTCAATTTTTTTCCGAACGGACCTTTAGTCTCGGTTTATATTATGAACCGGGACTAAAGGGTCCTCCAGCCGCAGCACATGACCCAGGCTACATGGAGGCCCTTTAGTCCTGGTTCATAAATAATCGGGACTAAAAATTGGAGAGTTTAGTCCCACTTTGTTAATTCCAGTTGCTACAACCGGAATCAATGAGCTTTATAAACCGGGATCAATGGGCTTTTTTCCACTAGTGACCGGTACTACGTCGTCCCACTCGTCCTCGGCGAGGTGCAGCGACAGGAGCTGTGGCAGCTCCGTCAGCATCTGGCGGAATGCTCCGCCGCAGACGTCTTCGCTCTGGAGCGGTGAGAGGTCGGCGACCTAGAAGGTCATCGCGGAACCGCCACCACTGCTTTCCCCGGCGGTGGTGTCCTTCTGCAGGACCACGTCTAGGCGTTTGCCGCGCTGGCGGAACTCCTGGACCACCATGTCACCTTGCACGTCACGCTCACCGCGAACCGGTGGCTATCGTCGGCCGTGGGCGTTGCCTCCTTGGAGAAGAAGATCATGGTCGCCTCAAGCCCTCAGCCCGGCGCCGAACTGGGGCCGTGGAGCATCGCGATGCCTGCTGCTTCGCCATTGCTGGCGTCGCGTTATGTGGTTATGCTGCAGTGTGCACTGGTCGGAAAGTGCGATTCGGGTAGTTAGGCCACGGATGTGATGGTGTTGCCAGCAGGGTGGTTCGCGGTTTCGCACTGCGGGTTCCATTCCAGTTGGAATGTAGTGGTCAAAGCAGCCAGACTGACACAGCCATTCCCCCCTCCCCCTTCTCTCTCCTCCTTCCCTGTAGCTGAGAGTCTCTCCCTCCCCGCCGGCCCGATCCAAAGCCAAGCTCACCGGCGACGCCGGTCGAGTGAGGCGGAGGAGAGGCGCCGCCCCCCCCCACCGTAGTTACTAGGGTTAGTAGTTGGCCTCGTGCCTGTAGTTGGCTTTATGCCTCAAGGACCTGGCGGGATCTCGGGTGCCAGATCCACCTCCGCCCGGCTATCCTCTTCCTCGCCGTCCTCGTGATGGTGTTGCGATGGGGATTTCTTGGCTGGTCCTCTAATAAGGCCCTGTCTGGGTGCTGCAGCTGCGGGTGGCGGCTGCCCTCTTCCTTGGTCGGCCGTGGTGGCAGGAGAGGAAGATCTGGCAGCGTCTGGCCTTCTCGGCTCGGGCGCCTGGTGGTTCCTTCACCTCTGGCGTTTCTGCACGGCGCCATGGGGTCGTCCAAGTGGTCTCCCATCAAGCCTCTCCGGTGGGGGTTTGCCGGCGAGCCCATCTTGGTCGGGGGGCCTTTGAATAAGTGTGCAGTGGCCGACTGCTTTCTCTGCAAGGCCGTCGTCGAGCTCCTCCTCCTTCCGACCGGCCGTGGCGGCGAGGGGAAGGTGGATTCTTGTCGGCTCTGTCGCAGATCTGGCCGTCGGCGTGGTCAACGCTCCGCCGCCAACTCCTGGGTGCTTCTTCTCCTCTTGGCCGGCCTTGGTGGCGAGAGAGAGGGAAGAGGCTGCCCAGAGCTGCCGGTGTTCTGGCGTTGGCTTGAGGATTCGCTGAGCTCATCATCGCGGTCGCCCCCTGAGCCAACGCGATTCTCTGCCGATGAGGCGGCATTTGTTCCAACCTCCACGTCGGAGGCTTGTTCTCGGCACCGCTACGGGTGCTCAAACTCTATCCGGGACGAAGTGATTCGTTCCCCGCCCCGGATGGAGGGACCGTGGCGACTGTCAGTCGCCGAAAGGAGGCCCCTGAGCAGTTGGTCTCTGCTCCTCGGCGTCACCACCTCGAGGACGCCGGCGAAGGATGCCAGAGCAACCGAAGGACCTGATTGCTTTCTTTTCTTTTGTTCTAAGGTTGTTTTTGTAAAAAGCCAGGCCTTATCTTTGGATAGGAGATTTCCTAGGACTTTCTTAGAAAAGGCCTGGCTTAACCTTGTACCTGGCATCATTATGATATGAATCATCGGGGTCCTTCCAGACCCCAGCCCTACCGTTCAAAAAAAGTTGGAATGCAGTTCGAACACGATGCACCAAACTTTTTTTTGGCAAGGATTTATGCTCCGCCAACTCGTGCAACGTTTCACACGCATGGGCTACATATGAACTTAGATAAACCCAACGGGCAAGTCTTGGGCTCTCTCTGTACCACGTATAGACCAGCCCAACTGTGTACTACTTTAAATTTATAAGTTTTTTTTGGTGCAGTTGCACGATAAAGGTTTTACTAGATTATTTTTTGAAACTTGGTGGTGCTGGAGGTGGAGGCGGTGTTCTGGATCATAAGTGAGGTGCAATTATTAAAAAAAGTAGATATAAAAGTATTTTAAAATGTTAAAATGCCAAAATGTTGCATGGATATACCCGGACATTCTATGTTCTCATACAAAGTTTCATAAAAAATATATTTTTGTGGCATGTTTAAAGAAGAAATAAATGTTTTTAAATATATTATGGATAGTCATATGGGAGTCGGAAATTGTCTTTTTCACAGTTCAAAAAGATATTGTTTTCCTGAAACTTTATGTGCAAACATAGAAGTCCAGATATACACTAGAAAACCTTTTCAAGGTATTTTAACACTTAAAATTCGGTTTTAGACAGTAGACGCATCTACATGCTGGTGCCAAGTTGACGAGGGAGATTTATTCTTCTGCGATTCCCGGCAACGGCGCCAGAAAACTAGCTGATCCCTTTGATGGCGTGTGGTTGACGTGAGAGCAGACGGTCCTTGTGCGTGGTGGATAACCAGCCCGTTGGGAACCCCAAGAGGAAGGTATGATGAGTATAGCAGCTAGTTTTCCCTCAGTTTAAGAAACCAAGGTTTATCGATCAGGAGAGGAGAGACAATGACGACTGAAGGTGATGCGGAACCTGCACACACACAACCAAGTACTTTGTTCCCAACTTGCGATGAGGTTGTCAATCTCACCGGTTTGCTTGAAACAAAGGTTATGAGCGTATCGAGTGGAAAACAATATAGTATGCGAGTAAAGTAAACAGTACGAGTAAAGTAAACAGGTAATAGCAATATGATGGAAATAGGACCGGGATCCACAGTTCACTAGTGGTATCTCTCCATAAGATAAATAACACATGCTGGGTAAACAAATTACAGTTGGGCAATTGATAGAATAAAGATAAACGTGATATGTCAAGAAGATCACTATGAGATTTACTCTGGGCATTACAAAAAATACATAGACCGCCATCCAACTGCATCTATGACTAATAATCCACTCCCGGGGATATCAATCCGAACACCCTAGAAGTATTAAGTTGCGAACAACAGATAATTGCATTAAGCAAAGTGTGTAATGTAAACAAAGCATATGCCCTTGAGCATATGAATGTTGTTTTCTCCCTAGTAGCAACAGCACATCTACCACCTTAGAGGTTTCTGTCACTCCCCCAGGTGAAATAGAGGCATGAACCCACTATCGAGCATAAATACCCCCTCTTGGAGTCACTAGCAACTACTCGGCCAAGATAGCTACTAACAACGGAGAGCATGCAAGATCATAAACAACATAGAGATAACAAAAGATAATATTCAGTACAGCAACTTAATCATAAACACCAATATTCATCCGATCCCAACAAACCAAACATGTAGAATTACATAACGGTGATCTCAATCATGTATGGCAGCTCATGAGATCTAAACATGAAGCACATGGTGGAGAAGACAACCATCTAGCTACTGCTACGGACCCATAGTCCAAGGTAGACTACTCACTCATCGCTCCGGAGGCAAGCATGGCGATGAAGAAGACCTCCGGTGGCGATTCCCCTCTCCGGCAGGGTGCCGGGAAGAGCTTCTGGACCCTCCTGATCTTCGGGTCGACGGCGGTGGTGGATCGCGATGTGTTCTGGAAAATTGATCGGGGTACTTAGGTTTTTCCTGTCGGGGGGTCTTTATAGGCGAAGGGGCGATGTCAGAGGTGGAGCCAGGTGGCCTCACACCAGGGCGGCGCGGCCAGGGCCTGGGCCGCACCAACCTGGCGTGTGGGGCCCCTGTGGCTCCCCTCCTACTCTCCTTCGGATCTCTGGAAGCTCCCGGACAAAATAAGACTTCAGGAACTTGTTTCGTCCAATTCTGAGAATATTTCCTGTGTATCACTCTGAAACACAAAAACAGCAGAAAACAGGGAACTGGCACTGTGGCAACTCGTTAATAGGTTAGTTCCGGAAAATGCATAAAAGTGCCACTAAGTGTAACGAAACAACAGGCAAATGGTGTAAAAACAAGCATGGAGCATCAAAAATTATAGATACGTTGGAGACGTATCAAGCATCCCCAAGCTTAACTCCTGCTCGTCCTCGAGTAGGTAAGTGATAACAAAAGAATAATTTTTGAGGTGACATGCACCTACACAATCTTGATCATATATGTAAGCATTGGTGAGCTGGGATCATAAGAACTTAAAACATGGGCATGAAGATATAATCAAGACAATAAGAACTTAGCAACCACGTTGTAAACATGCAAATGAACACAAACAAAAGATCATGAAAATGAAACAATGAAAGTCAAACGTGTGTTCAAATCATAAGGAAAAACATACAAATGGTTTTTAGCTTGTCCTTCAAAGAGAGCAAAACATAAATGCATAGGACACCTTCAAGTTTAAGAGGGCGACTAGATACAAATAATTTAAGAACAAGTGAAACCAACAATATGAATCAATCAATGAACTTTGGGACAATGCATATCACACTAAGAATGACAACTATGCTCTCTTAATGGTGCATAAAGAAAGAAGGTGGTGACTCAACATAAAAGTAAAAGAAAGGCCCTTCGCAGAGGGAAGCAGTGATTGCAAGTTTTATAACCTTCAAAAATTATGGTACTTACCGGCTTTGAGCTCTCATTGCCCCCATCATAAGCATCTTGAATGGTTAAAGTTAATGCGAGAACAATTATGATGCATATGCTTCACAAATCATAAGTTGAAAACCTCGTGCCCCGTGAATATGAGTACCCAAACCTCATGCTACTTTACTTAGAGTTCCAAGAAAGGCTCTTGTCATTGGAAGTATATGCATATCATTGAGAACCGCCAATGGGGTACCTCCGTGCCCGATGACATGGAACAAGCCCACACCAAAATGACAGGACAAGCAGACAATGAACACCTCGACATCTCTTTTATTTGCCTTTTGTTTAGCTTTTTATTGTGAGATGCGTCGTTGAATGTTCACCATGGGTATGCTGCAAATTTCCACCATGAATTATGCATGGCTTAGATTGGCGGCCCGGCGTTTCCCTAACACATATACAAACTCCATGATCCCCACAAGATTCCCAATTCATTTCACACCGCGGGCATCCATAAACAAAAGATCATGATATCAACTCAAATAAGAAGTGCAATGTTGAAAGCTTGCCCCATGACAGCATGGATGGGCTAGAATCCAACTTACAACTTGCAAGCATAACAACTCAACATAAGAGACCGCAATGTCAAATTTTTAAGAACAGGAAAAAGTAAAGTGTGCCTTCCGGTTCGTGAGAGCTTTACTAACCGAATTTCGCATAACACTGGTAAGAGTTTAATTTGAAGAGAAAATAAAAGCAAGTCAAATTTACTTGGAATAGCAAATTGCTAGTAGGTATGTATGGTGGACACTTTGGAAAACTTTCGCTTTTAGGAGTTGGATGCACGAGTAGAGCTCATACTCAGTACAAGGCGAGGGCTAGCAAAAGACTGGGAGCGACCAACTAAGAGAGCAATAATGGCCATAATCATGCAAATCGACATTAAAAGAAGCATAAGATGGCATCAAAAGTCAGAAACTAAATGATCATGAAGGCTATTGGCGACTTTGTAAGAGTCTAACATGTGTGAGCATGCGCCAAGTCAACCCAAATAAAGCATCAAGGAGAAAACCAAAATAATGCTTCCACACAATAAAAACAACGCATGATTCTTTCAAAGGCTCATTAAGCAATCTCAGTTATTTGAGACAAGTCATGCTATGAGGTTGTCAATCTCACCGGTACTTTGTTCCCAACTTGCGATGAGGTTGTCAATCTCACCGGTTTGCTTGAAACAAAGGTTATGAGCGTATCGAGTGGAAAACAATATAGTATGCGAGTAAAGTAAACAGTACGAGTAAAGTAAACATGTAATAGCAATATGATGGAAATAGGACCGGGATCCACAGTTCACTAGTGGTGTCTCTCCATAAGATAAATAACACATGCTGGGTAAACAAATTACAGTTGGGCAATTGATAGAATAAAGATAAACGTGATATGTCAAGAAGATCACTATGAGATTTACTCTAGGCATTACAACAAAATACATAGACCGTCATCCAACTGCATCTATGACTAATAATCCACTCCCGGGGATATCAATCCGAACACCCTAGAAGTATTAAGTTGCGAACAACAGATAATTGCATTAAGCAAAGTGTGTAATGTAAACAAAGCATATGCCCTTGAGCATATGAATGTTGTTTTCTCCCTAGTAGCAACAGCACATCTACCACCTTAGAGGTTTCTATCACTCCCCCAGGTGAAATAGAGGCATGAACCCACTATCGAGCATAAATACCCCCTCTTGGAGTCACTAGCAACTACTCGGCCAAGATAGCTACTAACAACGGAGAGCATGCAAGATCATAAACAACATAGAGATAACAAAAGATAATATTCAGTACAGCAACTTAATCATAAACACCAATATTCATCGGATCCCAACAAACCAAACATGTAGAATTACATAACGGTGATCTCAATCATGTATGGCAGCTCATGAGATCTAAACATGAAGCACATGGTGGAGAAGACAACCATCTAGCTACTGCTATGGACCCATAGTCCAAGGTAGACTACTCACTCATTGCTCCGGAGGCAAGCATGGCGATGAAGAAGACCTCCGGTGGCGATTCCCCTCTCCGGCAGGGTGCCGGGAAGAGCTTCTGGACCCTCCCGATCTTCGGGTCGACGGTGGTGGCGGATCGCGATGTGTTCTGGAAATCTGATCGGGTACTTAGGTTTTTTCCGTCGGGGGGTCTTTATAGGCGAAGGGGCGATGTCAGAGGGGAAGCCAGGCGCCCTCACGCGGGGCCCGCGCGGCCAGGGGCCTGGCCACACCGCCCCTGCGTGTGGGGCCCTAGTGGCCCCCCTCCGGCTCTCCTTCGGATCTCTGGAAGCTTCCGGGTAAAATAAGACTTCAGGAACTTGTTTCGTCCAATTTTGAGAATATTTCCTGTGTATCACTCTGAAACACAAAAACAGCAGAAAACAGGGAACTGGCACTGTGGCAACTCGTTAATAGGTTAGTTCCGGAAAATGCATAAAAGTGCCACTAAGTGTAACGAAACAATAGGCAAATGGTGTAAAAACAAGCATGGAGCATCAAAAATTATAGATACGTTGGAGACGTATCACTACACCTATAAGCCAAAGTAGACTTCCATGATGGTGCCTTCCTACTGAACCATAACACCAAATGCCATGGGAGCAACATGGGAGAAGTATATATGTTCTAGCTCGTTAACGAGACGACAAATTTCTTTTCCTGGTGAGCGTGACTCATCTGGTTTGCATTTTCTCATATTTTTTATGTTTATTTTTTCCTACTGTTTTTCATTTTAAATTTTTTGTTATTTATTTCATTCCATTTGTCACTCAGTTTCATGTTTTTATTTTTATTTTGCTTTGATTTTTGCTATTTTCATTTATTTTTCTATATTATTTTTTACCTTTTTATGTATTTCACCAATGCATTTCTAGTAAATGTTAAGGTAATTCAGTTATAGCCAGCTTTGGTAGTACAAATTTTGTCATTTATCAAGGTTATGTATCCTCTTTTATTTGGGAGATGCAGTAATTTTTTGTCAAGTTACATGGATATACTTTTTCAACACATACATGGTCATTTTAATATATTGTGAACCATAGTTACAAAACAATATGCACAGAATGCTTATCTATCAAGAATTTTTTAAAATTGTTGTGTTTAGAATTTGTTTATAGAAATAGTTACATCTTATTCCACATACATAATAATTTTCATACACTGTTGAACATAATTCAATATTTTCTTTGTCCATTGGAGCAATGACATTGCGTAAGCAACCTATTTAACACACATAAATATGATTGAGAATGTCGTAAAAAAAATTAAGAGTTATATTATATTTCATTTCATTTATCGCTCAGTTTCATGTTTATATTTATATTTTTATTTGCTTTGATTTTTGCTATCTTTTCATTTAATTTTCTATATAATTTTTATCTTTTTATGTATTTCACCAATGCATTTCTAGTAAATGTTTAGGTAATTCAGTTATTACCAGCTTTGGTAGTAAATATTTTGTCATTTAACAAGGTTATGTATCCTCTTTTATTTGGGAGATGCGGTAATTTTTTGTCAAGTTACATGGATATACTTTTTCATCACATACATGGTCATTTTAATATACTGTGAACCATAGTTACAAAAACAATATGCACAAAATGATTATCTGTCAAGAATGTTTAAAATCATTGTGTTTAAAATTTGTTTATACAAACAGTTACATCTTATTCCTCATACATAATAATTTTTCATACACTGTTGAACATAATTCCATATTTTTTTTGTCCATTGGAGCAATGACATTGCGTAAGCAACCTATTTAACACACATAAATATGACTGAGAATATCGAAAAAAATTAAGAGTTATATTATATTTCATTCCATTTATCCCTCAGTTTCATGTTTTTATTTTTATTTTTATTTGTGCTTTGATTTTTGATGTATTTTCATTTAATTTTCTATATTATTTTTTACCTTTTTATGTATTTCGCCAATGCATCTCTAGTAAATGTTCAGGTAGTTTAGTTATTGCCAGCTTTGGTTGTACAAATTTTGTCATTTATCTAGGTTATGTATCCTATTTTATTTAGGAGATGCAATTTCTTGTCAAGTTACATGGATATGCTTTTTCAACACATACATGGTCATTTTAATATATTGTGAACCATAGTTACAAAAAATATATGCAAAAAATGATTATCTATCAAGAATTTTTTGAAATCGTTGTGTTTAGAATTTGTTTATATAAACAGTTGCATCTTATTCCACATGCATAATATTTTTTCATACATTGTTGAACATAATTCAATATTTTCTTTGTCCATTGGAGCAATGACATTGCGTATGCAACCTATTTAACACACATAAATATGGTTGAGAATGTCGTAAAATAATAGTTATATTATATATAATTGATTTTGAGTTACCTTGATTTTATTTTTATTGCTCACATGTCATCTCCACAACAAGAGCATGTCCAGTGGGCCTCTGCCCGACCTACCACATGACCAACTTTTCCCACACTACGCTACACGAGTGGAACCAAAATAATTCTATCGTCCAGGTGGTGGTCATTGAACACACGTGGCTAGACACTCCTGCCCATTCGTTTTATCGGTAAAGAGTATTTATTTTATTACAATCAATTTTTGATGAGTTGGAGGAAAAAGAGGAGAGGAGAGAAATGGACTCTTATGCAAGAGCTAATTGCATCATGTGCTCCTAGATACTATGTGACAGTGTCAAGTGATCCATATATTCATAAAGTAGTATATTTTATATCTAATTATTATACATGCTAATTATAAAACTGACTATAGATGATATGACAATGACTTATAGCCAGCAGCTAGCTCTACTATTATTCTTGCTCTTAGACAGTCCTGAAATGCTTGTACACTAGCAACTTAATTAGAGAGACATGCTTGCACGCACACATAGAGAGGGAGACGATACACACATACTAGAGAGAGGGAGAGAGATGGCATGCTAGGTTTAGCTAGTATTTTTTTATTCAAAACAAAGAATTCCTTTCAATAGATGAGCACTTATGATAAATCCTAAAATTTGTGATATTCTTTGAAAGGAATCCCCTACAAGGATTTTTGTTTTGAAATAACAATAAGAACCTAAATTTGTGTCCGTGAGAATTGCAACCTAGATGGATGGGTTGTACATTGACTTCCCTAACCAAGTGAGCTAGACTCACTTCCATAAATGAATTAACGGGTCATGAATTTGATTGGGAAGAGAAGAACTTCAAATTTGTGAATTTGTTATGAGTGAAGTAAAATCTTGTGCATACAAACATTATGTAGAGGGTATTAGCCAAATAACAACCTTTGTTTGCCATGTGGCTGTAGCGAAACTAATAGAGAGCTGCTCAAAATGAACTCTATACATTAGAGTTTGACCCACCAATTCTTTTTTTGATTTGTTTGCAGGGAATGAGGGCTTCTTCCCTCTTCCTCGAGATATAAAAAGTTCAGATGAGTTATCACCAAAACCTTATCCAATAAATAATGTAAGTGTTGTTTCTTCATTATCATAGAAGTGCATCAGATGGACCAACGGCTTGAGGAAGTAGTCAAACCAAATTTCGTCACTAGACCCATACTTGTTATAATTGCATACTCCCTTTTGCTAGCGCCTATAAGGGAGTAGCATTTGCATAAAGTGAGTCTCGGGATATGTGAACATCATCATTCATTGCATCACTAGAGGTGATTTTTCTAGGTAGTGCGCTTATAGGGCAATCCTCACTTTGCAACTTGACACTTGTTGCTAAACAACATTATGCTTCAGTAATCACTTTTCCGCAAAATAAATATAGATTAATCACCTGTGTTGTACGACACATGACTTTTTCGCACAATGAATAGTGACATGCCAAAATTAAAAGGGAGAGGAATTGTTCAAGGAATGGTCCCTACAAACTTTATAGTTAACTGCAAATTTACCATGATCTTCGGTGCGCTTTTGAGTTCTTTCATCCAAACTTTCTTCTATTGCTGCTAGGTGCACATGAATTTAATACAACCCATGTAGCATAGAGCAACGTGAAAGGAAAACCCATGCCTACCTCTTGTCGAGGAAAAAACACCCTCTGTCTACACCTGAGAGCAATGAATAGACCCAATGGATCAGAGCGAATGTCTTGGTTTCATTGCCCAGAGTGACGATGTATGCGCAGCTATTTGGAGTGGTATTCTGACAGAAACATTACTATCTTAGTAAAAGTTGAGATGCTCGATTTTTTAAAATTTGTTACTGAATGTACTTTTTTTTGCATTACTAAGTGGTCGACAACCAAGCTGAAACATTTTTCATGTAAATATCCATTGCATGACAAGCTATAGTTTTCTGGCAAAGCGCAACGGGTACAATGTTGGAACGTACAACTATCATACGAATTGAACATGCTTAATACATGCAGGAATACGAGAGTACTGCGTAATCGCAAGAGCTAGTTCACGTCACCAACGTACACATACAAAAGCAGCAAACACAGAACCGATGAGACGATCGAGATCGGTGAAGGGAGGATTTGCGGCCTTACCACATGGTTAATCAGTTTCTGCCATTCCTCTCCTGCCCCCTGTAGATAGACAGCTGCGCCCTGACGTCTATCGGGATGATGTCGTCGTCCGTCGGCGCTCTACTGCTGTTGTTGAGCACCGCCGCGAGCTCCTCGACCTCGCGGTACCTCTGCAGGTACCTGTGCATGGCGCCGGCGTAGTGGTCGAGGCCGAGGCTCTTCATGGCATGGCAGATGTCGTCGCCGTTCACCGTCTTGCGCCGCTCCTGCCGGCACCGCGCCGAGGCCTCGCCGGTGACGAAGCCGATGAACTCCGTGGCGCACTCCTGCATCGTCTCCTTGGCGCTCTTCGACACCTTGGCCTCCGGCGGCAGCACGTCCTTCATGATTCGACCGATGTTGGCGATCGGCAGCAGGCCTTCTTGCGCGTTGACATCTCCCGAAGCTGAGCTTGTGCTTGAGGGTGATGCCCTAGGGAGGCTGAGACGGCCCGGTTGGGTAAAACCAGAGAAGTTGATGAAATCCTCTCTACTCATATCTATCTCTTGTCTAGTAGGTATGAGTGCAATCTTCTTCACAACAAGATATATATAGTTCGAACACATCCATAGATAGCTACCATACCGTTACTGATGTCGCCAGTGCTAAATAGCCGCGGCTCTAGTTATATACCGAGAGCCGTGGTTTTTTCGTCTGTTTTGGTCTCGGACGGCTCAAAAAGTGTGGAATGTTATATCGTGGCCTAGTGTTGCAACCGCCCACCACTCCATGCGGGTTAATGATTCGCCTTTAGTTTCGGACGACACATTTATTCGTCCATAGGATAAAAAATATCAACTGACTAGTTTGCAGAATAAAAAATGATTAATTGAGGCATTTTAAACTGCCACTATAGGGGTACCTGTGTTATCTTTTTGAGTTTGGAGCAAAATGGCTAGGGGCACATGTAAATTTTTTATTGGGGCATCTGCTCTTATATAGTCTAGTGTAACCATCTGTTTTAAAAAAAAGGAGCCATATAAATTTAGTTAAAAGCCATGGTTTTTTGAATTTGATCAATTTTATAGAAAAAAATATAAACATCAATAAAACTAGAAAATATATCATAGAATCCAGACATAAAATATATTATTAAAATTGTATGAAATAAATAATATGGAAGTTGGTGTTATATATGGTTAAACTTTGTGAACTTTGAATTTTAACCAAATTTGTACGACCCCTTTAGTCCACTAGTAGAAAAAAGGGCTTCCGTTCGACCCCTTTAGTCCCCAAACAATTTGGTCCGCGACTAATATGAGCATTAGTCCCGGTTCAAATGAAAATGTGGGCCAGGAAGCATTAGTCCCGGTTCAAATTGAGGCTTTAGTCCCGGTTTGAGCTACCCTTTAGTCCCGGTTGGTGGTTCAAACCGGGACTAAAGCCTACCCTTTAGTCCCGGTTTGTGGCTCAAACCGGGACTAAAGGTCCGGCGCCCATTTTTCCTCTCATTCCTACCCCCCCCCCCCCCCCCCGCGCAGAAAAAACGTCTAAAACAAATAAACGAAAATGATAAAAACTTCAAATTTCAAAATCCTTTAACATGCATGTACCTCACGCAACCAACTTTTATGGAAAATTTGAAAATTTGAATTTTGATATTTTTTGCAAAAAAAAGTTGTTCCAAATTAAAACGGCTATAACTTTTGCATACGGACTCGAAAAAAAATGTATAATATATGAAAAACTATCTACACAAAATTTTACATCCGATTTCAACCGCCTATGGCCGTTTGCACAATTTCTTGTTTCTCAAAATTCCAAAGGGAAATATGAAAGCAGGAAGATTTTAGATTTTGTCAGAAATAATGAGAAAAAATGATTTTTTTTTGGATTTTTTCATTTCTTTTGTTGTTTCTTCTACTTTTTGGTCATTTTGAAGTTTTTTATTAATTTTAGAATTTTGGATTTTTTTAAGTTTTTTTATTATTTTTTGAATATTTTGAGTTTAAAAATTAATAATTAAATTATGCATAAAGATTATTTGGAATTCATTGATGCTTACTATTACTTAATCATTGTTGCTTATTTTGTGAATTATTTGGAATTTAAAAAATTAAAATCATATGTTACCAAAGTGTATGGGTTAATAGAATTGATAGCATAGCATTATCAAGAAGTCGCGAGCGCAGTGTTGGAAGGTAGTAGGGAAGGAATGGAGAAGTTAAGCGTGCTAAGGGTGGAGTAGTGTGAGGATGGGTGACCGACCGGAAAGTGAGGACCATAAGTATGTAATTTGACATGAGAATAGAGGTGATTAGAGATTAAGTGGAGAGTGGAGAGTGGAGACTGTTAAACAATTCAAATATTCAAAAATATGGAAATTTAAAAAAATCCGAAAAAAAATTGGGCTTTTTTTCAATAATTCTACCAAAAATTATATCGGATCCCTTTAGTCCCGGTTGGAGCCACCAACCGGGACTAAAGGGTCCTCCAGCCTTCTGCACACGACCCGGACCACGTGGAGGACCTTTACTCCCGGTTTGTGAGCAACCGGGACTAAAGAGGAGAGGCTTTAGTCCCGCTTTGCTAGTCCCGGTTGGACATCCGGGACTAAAGCCTCTTACAAACCGGGAATAAAGCCCCTTTTTCTACCAGTGGTACATACAAATTACAATGCCACTTTACCATTCATGCCGTTGTGACTGTTAGAGTATACATGTTGTACACGGCTAGATTAGGATAGAGATAGGATACGTGTCTTGTACTCCAAGTCTATGCCTTGTCTTGTACTCCAAGTCAGTCTGTTGTATGTCTATATATACTCGCCCGAGAGGCTTAATAATACATCCATCATATTCCGCCAATCTCTCTCTCTCCCTACCCTTCTACATGGTATCAGAGCGGCGCTAAACCTTGACCTAGCCGCCGCCCCCGCTTCCGCGCCGCGCCGCCCCCGGGGAGGTCGATCTCCATGATCTCCGCTGGGGGCTGCGCAACTCGTGCGCCAACCTAGATCGGCTGCCCCCCGTGAGTCTTTTCTCGCCGGTCGCTTGACCGGCGTTTTATTTTTGGTTTACCGATCTTAGATCGGATTGAGTCGCCCACCGCCGCCGTCACCACGCGCCTCTACTCCAACCTCGGCGTCGATCTCGCACCGGCTGCCACCCATACGCCGGCTATCGCGGCCGACGCGCTGGCGCCGTCGCCGCTTCGGTCGGCTCTTGCCGGCTGTCGCGGTCCCTCGGTCGGCTGCGGCGCCTACCTCCATAGGCTGTCGCGGTCGTCTCGCCGGCGCCGACTCCGCACCGGTCGGCTCGCCTTCACCAACCGCGCGGCAACGCCGGACGCGTTGTCCGAGGGATGCCTCGGTACATCACTGCCGACTCCACACCTGCGCGGTCTCCATCGCCGGTCCATCTTCGCCGTCATCGCCAGGGACTTCACCGACAACGATGCCACGGGTTCCGATCTGTGTGCCGTCGTCTAGGACTTGGCGTGTACAGCACCGCCGTCGGTCTGATCAACCGATCTGACGCTCGTCTCCGCCAAGTACGTCCCCGAGCACGCGCCTACTACCGTTCGAGCATCGGGCTGCCGCTGCGTCTCCCCTTCGGGTCGTAGCGTCGCCGCCTTTGGTCCCCGCCGCCGGCTACCAACGTGCCTTCTCTGGCATGTACGTCGCTGGTGGTTCTCACGCCGCTGCACCGACTCGCGCCCTGCAGCCGCGCCGTCCCTTCGGGCCGTTGCGTCGCTGCACGCGGTCATCGCCGTCACCTCGTGAGGACGTCGCTGGCTTCCACCGCGCCACCTCCCTCGGCGCGGGATGCCGCCATCCGCGCATGGTCTTCATCGCGCCGCCGAGTTCTTTGTCGCCTCCTTCGAGCACCGCCGTCGCACCTCCATAGGTAACCTGCATGGCCCTCCTGGCCGTTGCAGGTCCCGCCGACTACCCCTTCGCCTGTCTAGGCATCCAGCATGGCCACTCTTGGTCGTCGTTGGTTCGCCGCCTTCTACGTCTACGTCCAGCACGACTTCATCGCCAGCGTCATCGCCTCGTTCTCGACTACATCTGCTCGTCTACTCCGACAACCGCGGACTGCATCGGCACCTTTTGCCGTTGTGCGCCTCGCAATCGTCGTGGAGGCCTTCTCTGCTAGTCTCCTCTCCGACATGGCGTGAAGTTGTTTCAACTGGTCTCGTTCTTCGCACGCCCGGTACTGGCAACACCGGTGCTTGCCTTCGTCCCCGACGCGTTCCCGAGTCTGGCAAGCTCGGTCGCAGCGCCTCGTCCCCATGTTCGTCTTCGCGTATTCGGTTTTGGCACAACCGGAGTATGCCTTCGTCCCCGACGTGCGCCTGGTTCTGGCAAAGCCATGGCCGCACCTCGTCCTCGACGGCTCGGACTGCATCGACTTCGGCATCGCTCTCCCCGACGACTGCCTCGACGCGTCTCCGTCCTTCTACGGCGCCCTACGCGCTTGCGGCTTCATCTGCGGCTACCTCGTCATCGGCACTCGCCGCGACATCGACCACGGCGACCCCTCGCACGGCTACCTCGACCAAGGTTGCAGCACCCACCGCTCTCGGCTTCCTCGACATTGGCACAAGGGCTACCACCTCGCCTGAGCTCCTCACCAGCATTCTCTACAGTCCAAGCTTCTGCGATGTGACACCGTCCACGACGTTCCCGCTTCCACTGCGGGGGGATGTCAGCGCACTGGTCTACTTCGGTTTTCTCTCCAGTCTGACCGTTCGCGACGCTCCAGTTGTTCACGACGCTACCGCTACGACTGCGGGGGGATGTTAGAGTATACATGTTGTACACGTCTAGATTAGGATAGAGATAGGATACGTGTCTTGTACTCCAAGTCTATGCCTTGTCTTGTACTCTAAGTCAGTCTGTTGTCACTAGTAGAGAACGGGCCTTTGGCCTGGACCCTTTAGTCCCGGCCTCCATCTGGGCCGGGACTAAAGGCCCGGCCACGTCGCCCCAAAAGACCCAAGCCGCCCGGGAGACTTTGGTCCCGGCCCGTAACGACCCTTTAGTCCCGGTTTGAGACACAAACCGGGACTAAAGGGCTATGCGCTGGGAGGCCCCATGTGCGCCCCCTTTAGTCCCGGTTTGTGTCTCAAACCGGGACTAAAGTCCTCTGCCTATATATATTGGCACAGCCCCTCTCTCCACTCTTCCTTGCATTTTTCTTGGATGGATCTCAGTGGGTGTGTGCTAGCTCTCCTTTTTTCTTAGATGCACTAGAGGTGTTTGTTGAAATGTGTATTAGAGCAATGCCGCTTCAGTTCACCGAACACAACTATGATATGAGATGCCCGAGCCACGTTTAAGCCTCTTCCTCTTTATTTCCACTTATTCTAAAAGGTTAGCAACTATATTTTCTCATTTAGACCGTGCGGTACTAATTTATAGGATCGTGATTGTGTTTGATATACTGTCGTATGATACAGATGAGCCATCCATGGATGTACGGTGATCGACGCACAGCCGCTTACAGAGAAGGCGTGCATTCTTTTCGAGATGCGGCCGATGCGAACAAGCATGGTGGTGGCTATATGTTTTGTCCATGTGTTGAATGTCGGAATGAGAAGGATTACACTTCCTCAAGAGTCATTCAGAGCCACCTGCTTCGGTCCGGTTTTATGTCGGGCTATAATGTTTGGACCAAGCACGGAGAAAGAGGGGTTATGATGGAAGACGACGATGAAGAAGAAGAGAACGATGATGACAACTACCGATCTATGTTCCCTGAGTATGCTGATACCGCAATGGAAGACAATGAAGAAGAAGATCAGGGTGCAGAATGGAAACCAGATGAGCCCGCTGATGATCTTGGCCGGGTCATTTCTGAAGCACGGCGAGGCTGCGACACAGAAAAGGAGAGGTTGCAGTTCGAGCAGATGTTACAGGACCACAACAAATTGTTGTACCCAACTTGTGAAGATGGCCAGAAGAAGCTGGGTAGCACACTGGAATTGCTGAAGTGGAAGGCAGAGACCGGTGTGACTGACTCGTCATTCGAAAAGTTGCTGGTACTGATGAAGAAGATGCTTCCAAGAAAGAACGAATTGCCCGCTAGCACGTACAAAGCAAAGAAGCTTGTCTGCCCTCTAGGATTAGACGTGCAGAAGATACATGCATGCCCTAATGACTGTATCCTCTACCGCGGTGAGAAGTATGAGAATATGGATAAATGCCCGGTATGCACTGCATTGCGGTATAAGATCAGAAAAGATGACCCTGGTGAGATTGAGGGCAAGCCACCCAGGAAGAGGGTTCCTGCCAAGGTGATGTGGTATGCTCCTATAATACCACGGTTGAAACGTCTGTTCAGAAATAAAGATCATGCGAAGTTGTTGCGATGGCACATGGAAGATCGTATGAAAGACGATAAGTTGAGGCACCCCGCCGATGGTCGGCAGTGGAGAAAAATCGAGAGAGAGTTCCCGAGATTTGCAGGTGACGCAAGGAACTTATGGTTTGGTCTGAGTACAGATGGCATGAATCCTTTTGGGGAGCAGAGTTGCAGTCACAGCACCTGGCCCGTTACTCTATGTATCTACAACCTTCCTCCTTGGTTGTGCATGAAGCGGAAGTTCATTATGATGCCAGTGCTTATCCAAGGTCCAAAGCAACCCGGCAACGACATTGATGTGTACCTAAGGCCATTAGTTGACGAATTTTTACAGCTGTGGGACGAACCAGGTGTACGTGTGTGGGACGAGCACAAACAAGAGGAATTTGACCTTCGAGCCTTGCTTTTCGTAACCATCAATGATTGGCCTGCTCTTAGTAACATTTCAGGACAGTCAAACAAGGGATACAATGCATGCACGCACTGTTTAGATCAGACAGAAAGTATATATCTGGACAAATGTAGGAAGAATGTGTACCCGTTCAATCGTCGTTTTCTTCCGCCCAAGCATCCCTTAAAGAAAAAAGGCAAGCATTTCAATGGCAAGGCAGAACCCCGGGGGAAGCATGTCATCCGTACTGGTGCTGAAGTATTTGATATGGTCAAAGATTTAAAAGTAATCTTTGGAAAGGGTCCTGGCAGCCAACCTGTTCCTAACGGCCCTGATAAGCGCGTACCCATGTGGAAGAAGAAATCTATATTTTGGGAGCTACCCTATTGGGAAGTCCATGAGGTCCGCTCCGCAATCGACGTGATGCACCTGACGAAGAATCTCTGTGTGAATATTCTAGGCTTCCTGGGCTTGTATGGGAAGTCAAAAGATACACCGGAAGCACGGGAGGACCAGGAACGTCATAAAGGAAGAGATGGCATGCATCCAGGGCAGTTTCAAGGGCGTGCCAGCTACGCTCTTACTAAGGAAGAGAAGGAAATCTTCTTTGAAGTCCTTTTCAGTATCAAGGTCCCGACTGGCTTCTCGTCGAATATAAAGGGAATCGTAAATATGAAAGACAAAAAATTCCAAAACCTAAAGTCTCATGACTGCCACGTGCTTATGACGCAATTGCTTCCAGTTGCATTGAGGGGAATTCTACCGGAAAATGTTCGCCTGGCAATTGTGAAGGTATGTGCATTCCTCAATGCAATTTCTCAGAAGGTAATCGATCGAGAAAGTCTATCAGGGTTACAGATTGATGTGGTCCAATGTCTGGTCAGCTTTGAGTTGTTGTTCCCGCCATCCTTCTTCAATATAATATGCAAAAAGAATATTAATAAACATAGTTTTTAATTAAAAATGGCAAAATAGTTAATAGTTAGGATAGTTAAAATAATTAATTTTTAAAATAGAAAATAGTTTTGAATTATTTATTCAATTTCAAACACTTTTTATTTTCATAGTTTTGTCAAATTCTCAAATATGCAAAAAGAATATTAATAAACATAGTTTTTAATTAAAAATGGCAAAAGAGTTAATAGTTAGGATAGTTAAAATAATTAATTTTTAAAATAGAAAATAGTTTTGAATTATTTATTCAATTTCAAACACTTTTCATTTTTATAGTTTTGTTAAATTCTTAAATATGCAAACAGAATACTATTTACAAAACAAATAAAACAAAAAACAGAAAATAGGCCTTTAGTCCCGGTCTGTGCCACGGACCGGGACTAAAGGCCCTTATGCTGAAACCCCCCCCCCCCCCCCCCCCCCCCCGAGGCCTTTAGTCCCGGGCGGTGGCTCAAACCGGGACTAAAGGGTGGCCTTTAGTCCCGGCCTGAGCCACCGCCCGGGACTAAAGGTCCCGGGGTATAAAAGTTCCTCTTCTTCCCCGCCGCGAAACACTTTGCAGTTTCGCGCGCGAGGAGAACGGACAGACGCCGCCAGGCTGCCTCGCCGCCGTTCGGCCGACGACCGCGCCAGCCGCCGCAGCGCCGCCAGTCCGCCGCGCCGCCGCATTGCAGCACCCGCCGCGCCAGCCGCCCGCCGCGACCGCGCCAGCCGCCCGCCGCGCCTGCAGCACCCGCCGCGCCGCCAGCAGCCCGCCGGAGCACCCGCCAGCAGCCCGCCGGAGCAAGACGTCTGCAAGGTTTTTTTTGCAAAAAAATTTAATTTGTTAATTAGTTAGAGTGTTAGGGTTAGGGTTAGATATAGAATTAGTTAGCTAGTTAGATATAGAATTAGTTAGAATAGAATTATTTTAGTTAGATATAGAATTATTTAGTTAGAATAGCATTATTTAGTTAGAATAGAATTATTTTAGTTAGAATAGAGTTATTTAGTTAGAATAGAATTATTTTAGTTAGAATAGAATTATTTTAGTTAGAATAGAGTTATTTAGTTAGAATAGAGTTATTTTAGTTAGAATAGAGTTATTTAGTTAGAATAGCATTATTTAGTTAGAATAGAATTATTTTAGTTAGAATAGAGTTATTTTAGTTAGAATAGAGTTATTTAGTTAGAATAGCATTATTTAGTTAGAATAGAGTTATTTAGTTAGAATAGAGTTATTTAGTTAGAATAGAATTATTTTAGTTAGAATAGAATTATTTAGTTAGAATAGCATTCTTTAGTTAGAATAGAATTATTTTAGTTAGAATAGAGTTATTTAGTTAGAATAGAATTATTTTAGTTAGAATAGAATTATTTTAGTTAGAATAGAGTTATTTAGTTAGAATAGAGTTATTTAGTTAGAATAGAATTATTTTAGTTAGAATAGAATTATTTAGTTAGAATAGCATTATTTAGTTAGAATAGAATTATTTTAGTTAGAATAGAGTTATTTAGTTAGAATAGAATTATTTTAGTTAGAATAGAATTATTTTAGTTAGAATAGAATTATTTTGCATCATATATAGTTTGTTAGTTTATTAGTTAATCAAATGTTCATTTTTTGCAGAACTATGGATCCACATAGCAGGAACCTCGAAGAGGAAGAACTTATCGAAGATATAATCAAAGACGCCCCCGACGTTGAACCTGCTGAATCTCCGTCGTCATATCTAAACCCCTCCGGAGATGGAATGGAGGTTGATCGACACGAAGATGAAGCCGATGGGGCCGGAGATAGCTCCAATGACGGAGAAGGTGATAGCTCCACTGATGGAGAAGCCGGTGGAGAAGCCGGTGGAGAAATAATAAAGTCCGGCGAGGTATACATATGAAGTTCGACAATCACTTGTAATATGTGAAAAATATTGGAGATAGCTCTATATTGTATACATATACATTCATTTGACGAATGTTTCTCCCTCTTAGGCCTCCACATCGAGCAAAGCTACGAAACGAGGCCCGACTAAAAAGTTGGACGCACGGACGCATTACACCTTTGAGGTGATATTGCCTACGGGCGAACCAAAGCTTCCTAAGAATGCTGCTGACACATTCAAGAAGCAATGCGGAGTTCTCGTTAGGGATCACGTCCCGATCAGCGTTCGGGAGTGGAACAAGCGCAAAGGGGCAGCCGATAGTGACTATGTCGCCGAAAGGTACAAAGATAATCTTTGGAATGATATCATGTCACATTTCAACCTGCCAGAATGTGAGAATCAGGACGCCGCAAATAAACTGAGGGCCAAAGTCAAGCAGTGGACTCTAAAGAAGATGGCCGAACTGTTCCGTAGCTGGAAGAAGAAGCTATGGAAAGACTATCTGAAGACAAAGAAAGTGCCAGTATTCGAGGGGTATCTAGCCAAGCAGGCGAATCACTGGAAGGCATTTCAGGAGTACAAGCAGTCAGAAGATGCCAAGGCATTATCAGAAAAGAACAAGAAAAATGCCGACAAGAAGAAATATCACCACACGCTGGGGCCAGGGGGCTATGAGACTGCCATCCCAAAGTGGGATAAGAAAGAGCAAGATCTGCTAGCTAAAGGCATCGTACCTGAACCCATCCGTGATGAGTGGGAATTGAGAGCAAGGAATTGGTTCCTTGCGCATGGTGGTTCATACGACGAAGAAATAGGGGACCTCATCTGCAGTGACGGTCTTAGGATACCCAGGGAGAATTGGAAAAAAATAGTGAAAGAAATTAAAGAGGGAAAAAGACAGTTCACTGCAGATAGAGAGAAAGATTTGCTCACACTGGTCCTCGGCAATGACGAACATGGAGGACGAACGCGAGGCTTCGGTCCTTCTTACCCGTGGTGGCTTGGGTTTGCCAGAGACCAAGACACTTACAGAAGCCGAGCGAGAGCAAAGAAGCGACAGCAGGATGAGGAGAATGACAAGTTCAACCAGTTGCTTGCCAGGCTTAACGAGCAACAGAAGCAGATTGACGAGCTTAGAGGAGTAGCGCGCCAGGAAGATCCTGCACTCGATATTACCGGCGCCCCATCTAAGCGGAAAAGCAGCGTGGCTGAATCTGAGGCCCCGCCCGACGATGCACGAAGAATGATAGAGGGCGGTCCCGGCTACCCCGTGGATGGAATCAAGGAGTCAACATCATGTGAACTCCATCAGAAATTCAAGAACATATCCATGAAGGTGGCCGTCGGACAAGCTTTACCTTCTGGCCCTGATGCACGCTGGCATGGCCGTGAGATTCCAGCTGGCTTTGCTAAAGTCGGGGTGGATGAAATCATGGCGGGGTTTCATGATATGGAGCTCGACATGGCTGGACCCGAAGATGAGAGGACACTCGGAGAAGTACTGGGTGGAGTCATCCTATGGGACAAGAACTACATCAAGCTTCCAGGCTCGGCCCCAAGGACAACACCGCCTCCGAGTCGTCGCAGGTCACCTACACCTCCATCACCTCCAAGCCCTCCACATGACGATGGCCACCACAACACGAGTCCAGATCGATCACCGCCGCCGGACTTGGGTCGGCCGTCTCCGCCGCCCCCCGCTAAGGATACTAAGCGGAAGCGTGCCAGCAAGAACGCTCCGTCGATGAGTTCTAAGCGACGGAGCTCCCCAAAGCGCAAACTGTCGCCCCTCCCAAAGGTACCTCATGCTAATCTTCCTATCAGACCTTATGATCGTACCGACGAGGAAAATGCCAGGATAGCAAAGGAACATTATGAGGCGCAGATGAAAAAGAAGGAACCCGAGCCCCGCCCGGAATACACCGAGAAGCAAATAGCATATGCAAAATACTTCATGACCCTTCCATCACAGTATGACTTACACCATAAGCCTGACGACTATACATGCACATTGCAGAAGGAAGGGCAAAAGAGCAGATCACGTGCAAGTGCAAGTGGGAGCAAATCAAGTTCAACTACAAGCAAAAAAAGATCAGACGTTCCTCAGCTTGGACAACAGGCCAAACAGTCGATCCCACCCCTCAGGGTGTTACCCGAGAATGTTCCCTCTCTGGTGCAGGGGCAAGATTTGGAATTAGCAAAGAAGTGGGCGGCTGAATGGGGTATCCCGGTTGAAGACGTTCTGGCTTCCCAAGACGACAGGTTACCCAAGGCTGTGGTAGCCCCTAAGCCACAGTTTGTCATGGGAGCGCCTTTGGTCAGCAAAGATAAGTTGGATGATCTCCCAACAAATATGCGTTACTTGCATACATGGTACTTAAGTGAATCAAAGAATGGGAGAACGATGATCGTGGCGCGTGTCCCACGGGAGTACTACGGCCGCCCCGAAGACATCCATATCGACTTTGATGAACTCTTCCAGATGTACAATGCCGACGCCCTCGACAAATCGCTTATGAGTTGCTATTGTCTGTAAGTTTTTTAATTCGTTGTCTACATATAACTTGATCAGTTATTTCAATTCATTGTCTACATATAACTTGTTCCGTTCTGACTTGTACTCTATTATGCAGAATGAAGATTCTGGAATGTAAAAGTAGGAATATCCTAAATATTGGGTTTATTGACCCAGATAAAATACATATAAAGACGCTAACTGATAACCCCAAGGAGACAGAGGAAAACCTTCTAAGGTTTCTAACAGATCAAAAATTTTGTGACCACATACTGTTTCCATACAACTTCAAGTGAGGGTCTTACTCTGTTGTGTCCATTCACTTATGAGTGTTATTGATAAGTTACTGACACATATATATATATATATATATATATATATATATATATATATATATATATATATATATATATATATATATATATATGCAGCTTCCACTGGATTCTGTTGGACATTCAAATTGATAAGGGAAGAGTTGATGCCTTCGACCCATTATCGAGACCCTTGGAACAGTTCCAAAGCCTGCAGGACATGCTCCAAGGGTAATTTCAATCATTCTTGCGCTCTATCGGTCTCTTTCGATGATTTTCTGATATATCAATTAATGAAAAACTTAGCAAATCATTTTCCTTGTCGGGCAGGGTTTGGAAGCGGTTCAAGTGCGTGACTCCCGGTATCCGGGATGAGAAGCTGACCTTTAGAGCGGCTCAGGTAAGTAGTAGTATGATATACTTCTATTTTCAATACATTTGTAATGCTAGATTATTATTTTGATTATATATATTCTATTCTCGTAAAGTGCGACCAGCAGCCACGGGGGACGCATTTATGTGGATACTATGTTTGCAAGACCATTCGCACGTTTACCTCTGAGCACAAGGATTACAGATACGATGTAAGCAATAAACATTCACACCTCTATTTTTACTCGTCATTCTTTGTTATCATGATTGATATTCATATTCATTTCCTCTTCTTATATAGTACACGGCCATGCGGGAGAAGTACCTACCAGAGCAACGCGCGATTGCTGTTGCAGAGGAGCTAGCGGCCTTTCTGAGGATAGAAGCTATAGACGACAAATGACGATTTAGTGTAGCTAGGGGCCATTACTGATGTTGGTCCATGTAATCGAATAGACGGGCTCTTGTCCCGATAATTCTGATCTCCATATAATTGTATATATATATATGCTCGCTTGTAAGATAAGTTAATCTTATATATATGCATAAACTAATTCCCGAACACCAAGGCACCAAACGAGGCATCACGTTAATCCCCCGAACACCTAAAACCCCTAAACCCTAAAACCCTAAAGCAAAAAACAAAAAACTGCAGATGCCCTTTAGTCCCGGTCTGTGTTACAAACCGGGACTAAAGGTCCTGGCCCTGATTTGCTCCGAGGTGCCCACGTGGACACCCTCCAGTCCCGGCTGGTAAGCGGGCCGGGACTAAAGGTTCAGCCTTTAGTCCCGCGGCTGGGGTCCCGGTTTGCAAACCGGGACTAAAGCCCCTTACGGGCCGGGACTGGAGGCCCCGTCCCCACTAGTGTGTATGTCTATATATACTCGCCCGAGAGGCTCAATAATACATCCATCATATTCCGTCAATCTCTCTCTCTCCCTACCCTTCTACATTGACCTTGGCAACTTGCTCACTCTTTATTACATGTTACTAGAGTAATTGGTTTACGTACGTAGATGGATGTATGTGTTGCTGCCAGTGCTGCATGCGTTGCATTGGGTGCATACACAGGCAGAAAGTTGATGCCAACACATGGTGGGAGCTCGATCTAGCCTAGCTACGCCAATGGGGAGGCGTTCTTTACGTACGGTACACCGGACGGTGGTGGTGGTGGATGGTCGACACCTGCCGCCGACAGGCCGTGCCGGCCTCGCATGGCGAGCGATCATGGCTTCCAGCGCCGCGGCACGTGGCCGTGGATCCTCCCGATCAATGTCGAATCCTGGGAGCTTTGCCTTTGCAGAGGCGACGCGTAGAGAGGAGCAACAGGAGTTTGTGGGCTTCTGGAGAGGAAATTAGCGCGCGGTACCGGTGGCCGATGGAGACGCGGTTGGCCACTTGATGCTACCAAAGGCTACCCGATTTGCAGCCCTCTCAACCGGAAACCGCACCAAAAGGGGATAATCGTTGGGCAGACAACGAGAGAGGGGGTAGCTAGCTCATCTTTTGATGCCATTGCTGCTGTTCATTCTTGCTCTTCCCATGGCAGGATGCTGTAGCTCCCCATTGGTCGGAACCATCCGTGCATGAATACTTTACTGCTACTAGTACTGCCTAGTGAAGAGGGGCTGACTGTACATTGCTGCAAACTGGGTAAGAGTAAGACTAATTAAGGAGTGAAGATTTGATGCACATGGCACCAGTGATTTCATTAATAAGTAAAATGAAAATCATATTTTTGAGTTTCAAAAAGATTGAAACATATTCGCATGTAGCTAACTATTTATCTCACAAACGTGCAAAAAAATAATGTTCCAATACTTCATATTTTTGGGCTATAAAAAAATGACAAGCGTCTAGATATAAGTATGTATTTCAAATCTACAAATTTTATCATATTTTTTATTTTTGTGTAGCCTACAATATAAAAAATTGTAATAGAATTTTGATTACTTGTAGGTTACATCATTGACTAGCTATGTCCAGATTTATTTTTATAATTTTTAAAAACTTGAAACTATGATTCTTCTTAAATAAAAAAGATGAAGGAAGCACCAAGGCTCGGGAGCCAAAAGCACTTCCCGGACTAATCCATGTACTAAGCCAAAGACTGGGACAGGCTTGCCAAGGTGTAAGTGCATCTTCAATGGTGATATAAAATAGGGCATCTAAGGATAGTTTTAGGTCACTACAAAGTAGATTTTAATTATTTCAAAAAACTAGAGTTTAGGGCATCATGATTTTTTGTGTGTACCAGATGATGTGAAACAGGACACCAATTGTTTAAACAGGGCACCCAAATATGTTTTTCTTCTTCACAAATACAAATGAAATAACTCGTATCAAACTTGTATCAAATAATCCAAAACAAATATAACATAAGTATTTAATTATTACACAGTTCATCAATTCTTAGCATAAAAATCAACACAAGGGGCAAAATATGGGATCGTCAAAAAATAATTATAGCACCAAATAGAGATAGGGCAACTGCTGGAGCACCGTTGTTGCGTCCAAATGCCCTAAAAAGTTTTTGTTTTGCACCTACCTTATTTTGCATCATTTGTTTGGAAACGCTCTAATGGGGCGCACAACATAGAAGCCTATGTATACACGACGGTCTAAGATCATTAAAGAGATCATGTAAGCCATCACACAAAACTATCATGTATGGAGCGTCATCTATTATTCCGCGACAATGTTGAGTGCACCATTGCCTATGGCGAAAGATCTGCAACGCCGTAGGTCCAGCCAGGGCCCATGTGACGAAAAAATGCCATCACACTACATTGTAAGATGTGTGATTGACACGGACAGTGACATAGCTTCGACTTGGATTATTAGCTACTGATTTCAACACACAAGGCAGGTGGGTTATCATCCCACTATGCTTTTGGCTCATTTGCTTCAGCCCATCAATTGTTCATGCATTTGGCTTTGATTGTAGGAATTATACATGAACACATGATTTCCAGAAATAGCAACACACAATTTTTAGGAAATATGCAAACATACATCATATGAACCAAAAGCATTCAACGCAATTTAGAATATCACTGCAAAATTCTAAGAAATTTAGCATAATATACCGATACAAAGAGCCATTATTGGAACATTTAGGAAGTACAAAAAATACAATAAGTTACTTAGAAATATCCAATTTTCCATTATAAATATCATTAAATATACTACACAGATCACTACTAATGAGGTCTTGATAAAACTCTATTGGAACCCATAAGGACCAAGTGCCTTATTGTATTTCTTCTGAACGGAAATAGTGGGATAACATGGGTGCTAGCTACGCAGCCAACGACGTTAGACATCTGTTATCCATAAGTATTCTTTCCTCAAGCCCACACTTCATGCCTCGATACCCATCTTCCTGCACCCTATCCACCATCTCCTCCTTTTCTTTTTTCTATGCTACTAGTCCTCTCCCTCCCATTAGCCGGTGTAGTGTAGCCTCTCTCCCATATCCACTTGCTCGACTATCGGGTAGGGGGGTAGGCCATCGATCCGTGGAGAAAGCTGGCTGGGCGGCGGTGGGGGCTGCAAGTTCTGGTGGAAGTATGGTTGTGAGAGCCGGCGGAGCGCTGCAGCATAGTCATGGTGGATGGACGTACGTAGAGACCCACAGTGTTGGTGGAGTGTGGCTGCCAATAGAGGAGACGAGGGAGCGGTGGATGCGCGAGATGTCATGGACCGTGGGCGCGTCGATGAGACCGAGCAACCAAGTGTCCCTGTCCTCATTGTCAGCTCGACGAATTTTACAAAACAATTTTCCCCGTCGATGGGTTTGATGCCCTGAATACTGGGGGATTGCGCTATGCAAAATAAAAAATTGTTGCGCTTAAACCGAGATCAAGCTTACAAGGAGGAGACAACGAATCACATATCTCGTTGATCGAACTAGCGGAAGAGTTTGTCGATGATGAGGTTGATGAAGTCACGAGTCGATTCCTGCCACTAATCTTGGTTAGTCGTGAGAAGATGTGTTCTCCTTCTACATCTCCCGCGATCTAGTGCCGCACATGCAACATAGGTACGATATTGGCGTATCTGTCCGAGCGAATCAGTAGCAATGCCGTAAACACATGTCTCCTCCTGTTAAGTCCAATAGGTCTGATCCAATGGCTGGTTGAGGGTGCGTTTAGCACTCATGATAGCAAATTCACGCCCTTCTTCTGAATAACAATGTTTCAATATGTTCCATAGAGAACTATTTTTTTCCTAAATTGCTTCTATGCACACCATTGATTAAAATATTTAGAGGAATGTTGAGACATGAATACATGTACATTTCCCTTAAAAAAGTTTTATAGAAGATAGTACCATGCTTCAAAATGTCATCACCACATTGAATCAATCACTCTTCAAGGATGTGATTTCATATCTTGTTCTCCTGCCACTAGTATTGGCACCAAATAAGAGGTCAAAGAATTAACATATCTTAAATAAAAAATTCACTTTTGACCTTTGAAACAACTTAATTTGTTACTCCCTAGAAATGTAAGTACCACGATATCTTATAGAGTATATTTTGTACTCCCTAAAAATTTGAAACCACTTATATTAAACTTCTATACTTTGATATAACTTCATTTTAGCATAGCATGTTGTAGTCTTAACATATTTTTCTTAATATATTTATTATTGTGATATCTTAGTTTGATAAGTATTAGTAGTGTTCTTTGGTACAAGTTGCAATGTACTCCCTTAGTTCTCTTTAGTCTACATTCTACAAGTTTTAAGAACAATTAGCAAGTCATTTGATACTACTATAAATGACATACAATACAAAGAGAAGGACTGCTTCCTTATCTCTAGTGTTATTGATTGCAAAGCTAAAATGTAGACTTATATGGAACAAAATTTCAGTCTGAGATGTAGGCTAAAAGAGAACGGAGGGAGTATCATGAAAAATACTCTTATGTTGTGCTAAATTTAAATTTTATGTCCCAATCTAAGTCCATTGTTTAATTAGTTTTTCTTGATGTATAATCCATATGGTGCATATGTATTTGTGTCGTAGATACTCCCTCCATTTATAGATATAAGGTGATAGTTCTTAAGAAAAAAATCTGAATATAAGGTGTATTGCGTTGCACCAATCATGTGGACATTTAATTATGTTCGTTATCTCATGCGAGGTCCTCTACTTTTTAATGTAAATTACCCAGGGGTAATCCCTGGTAAACATGGTATAATTTTTCCTACATGTGTGTTCTTTAATTTTCTACCGGAAACTGTACACCTATATTTAGGAAGGGTTGGAATATATAAATCATGCAATCTAATAAATATCTTAATAGTGATTTTTATGATTAGATAAGCATTTTTTGTAACTTCTTTTTATTTTTGAAATGGGGCAGCCCCAGCCTCTGCATCAAAGTGATGCATATGGCCTTATTTTTTGTAACTTCTAGAATGTAGTTTTTTCTATATCCAAATGTTTTAGGGCCTCTTTGGCTCAAAAGATTTTCAAATAAAAATCGTAGGATTCCAATCCATAGGAACTTTTTCTATCGAGTTCACTACTTCAAAGGAATGAATCCTTCAAAATTCTTATGGATAGGTTTCCTACACTAGATAGGAATCCTGCATTTTTCTAATGGTGTAACTAAACATCTTCTATTGCTGTTTCTGCATTTTCAATCCCTGTAGGAATCCTCGTTCCATGACATTCTATTCACGCGCTCTTCGTGTTCCTGTATTTTTTAGTTCATACAAACCGAAGAGGCCCTTAATGGATGTAATACATAGAAGTGAATAGTGATGATGTAACTCTGCTGTCCACGGGATACTCAAGATTTTATAACTTTTGAATTTACGGCCTGCTCTAAAGGATAAGTGCTTGCCATCCCAAAATATCATTTTCTAATAAATAGAAAAAAATACCAACTACACCTGGTCTGTTTATCAACAAGAGATATCAAGAGCTAGCCAAGACATTGAGAATAAACACAACCAAATTATTTCAGAAAAAAGAGTGATTACTAAATAGATGGAGCGACCACCAATGATGGCAAACCTAGGGGAGTAGTAGAGGTACACTCACAATGATGCCTCCATGACGCACAACACCGATATCGCTAGATCAAACCATCGAGACCATACCATGAGTTTTCATCCCAAAAGAAAATCCGAGAAAACTCAAAGTAATGCTTTCAAAGAAGGAACGCCACATTGCCAGATCTAAACAAGGAGTATCCAACCTAGATATTTTGCCCTTGAAACTTGAGACCTAACAATCAAATAACAGCACCTAACCGAAGTCTCCTTGTGTTACCACCTCGTGCAACACATGTTGCCAGCCGATGGATACCCCCATCGACATTGATCCCAGTGCCAAGAGTCTAGACCGCCCAAGTAGAGGTGATAGGCATATCACATGGGTCAACTCGGACAACTTCCCAATCAACGCATCGAGCAGAAGTGCAGCCAGGCATCGTTGAGGCCTATTACGAACACGAAAGTAGCAAGGCCCACTTATATCACTTCTATATTTGCTTTCGGATGCATCGGAAAGCTTGTTCATGAAGGAAGGGAATGGTTACCAAAATACTGTACTACAGAAGGGACTACACTGGAAGGGTTAGCAAATGGATTCTTACCTGAAAGGGGTCTGGCCAAAGTAAATGTGGATAGCTGCAATTCTGCACAAGTGAGGAACGGTGAAATTTCATAGCAGCTACTGCTGCTGTGTGCAACTCTGCAAGAAATTAAAGGTCCATGAAAAACTTTCTAGGCTACCTACGGGCTACGGCATGCTCTGAAGGCCTGAACGATATGCTGCAACTCTGCTGATGATTGCGATACACCACAGGAAGGTACGTTTTGGCATAAAACTGCATGAATGTAGTTGAGCATTTTCTTCTAATCAAGAGCTTTCTAGACATGTTTAGCTGGGCTCACCCCTTCTTCTGTCCTTCAGTAGACAGTGCTGTTACTTCTACCCGGTGAACAGAGTTTCACCCTAATTCTTAAGAAAAAACAGAATAAGGTTTGTATGTGTACAATGTGTTTCTCTTAAGGACTTGTCCAATCACCACAACATTTTTTATTAGTCTGGTGTGCTCAAGAAAACAGTTTGAACTCAACCCACCCGTACAAATAGTTTTTTTGACTAAGCTGCTGAATGTTGATGGGTGGTGATCAATGAAAACAAACGAACTGTCGTACAAATATTTGAAGACGACTGATCTTCCTAACTGTGACACTGAGCACCATCCCTTTTTTTAGCACACGCGCAATAATTTCAAGGAGATCAAAATTGAACATAGTGATACTAAATGCTGATCTTGTAATCAACTCGGCAACAGTCAATAAACTCCATTGCTCATGGGAACATTGTTTCAAGCCCTGACTTGCAAACCTTAATATAAAACCACAAACAGAGCAGGGAAACTGAAATGAGACGAACATTTCAGCTAAAGGTAATTTCCCACATAAATACATAATGCAGTTCTCCACATATAGATAGACAATGCAGTTCTTAAATATGAAGCTGCTTAATCACCCAAGACCCAACACAACACCAGGAACAATGCTGATGTGCTTGTATGCATAAATTCTGAGGTTCTGTTATGTGGACTAGGATGATTCCTTGATGATCTAGTCCTTTCAGTGCCTGATTCAAATGGCTTACACTGGTAGGCTTCAGAGGTGTATTTAAATGAGTTATTTATGAAATAATATGAACTAAATCATTGATTCAGTGATGATTAGGTGCTATTGAGCTTGACCCTCTATTCAGTGAGCATTTTAGTCAAGGTTTGCTGCTTTTAATCTTCTAGGCATTCATTGTGGTGCCTCCAGTGGAGTGTGCACGAGGATCCTAGGGTTTACTTAGTTGGCTGCTATACAGTGGCATGACTCTTTGCTTGTTGATAGTTTGCTAGTGGATCTTATACATATAAGATCCAGGTGAATGGTTACTGATGGTGGCAGAAGCATGTATTGCCTAAGCAATTAAATATATAAGAATACATGCTACCTTGATTAAGCCTTGGCCAATGATGCACAGGTTGAGGCTCTGGTTAAAGGACAGAAACAGATATTTTACTTTGGGCTTTTAAATTTCCTAGGATGAATTTGCAGAGCACCTTTATGCAATACTGAGGAAAATACACCACATTATCCTCCTAGATGTGCTCTAGTTGAAGGGTACTGTGGTGTGAGTGCTTTTCTTAATATTCTTGGGTATGCAGAAATGTTTATAAGACATTGAGAGCTTGCATGGCTTGATCTAGCTAATTTGGTAGTAGATCCTACATGTTGTGCCCCTTGGTTGGCTTCGGGTGACTTTGTCTTGTGGTTTGTTGGTGAAGAGCTTGCTCCCTGATATTTGGATCGGCTCCACCTTGTGGGCTAGCCCTGCTCCTCCTTGGTGCCAGCCCTGCTCCTTCAAGCTTGGGCCGGCTCCTTCTTGTGTGTAGGCCAGCTCCTAAGGTTTCTAAGAGACCATGTTGGTTTGGTTGTTGGTGTGTGTTGGTGTGGGATGATCTTTGGGACTGATCTTGAGGTCATGTGACAATCTGGTGCGGTGTATGGTGTTGAGCTAGCTTGGCTTGCTTGAACACTAAGCTGTGGTGCGCACTGCCCCTTCATATACTATGTTGGTTCCATGGAGGTCTTGACAGCTGCCTGTTGCACACTACAGGAATCCAGCCGTATGCCGACGGCCTAAATCCCTCGGCGTACAAACATATGCCCTCGGTGTAGCGTACGCCAACGGCAGCTCTCGGCGTAGCTCGTCGGCGTAGACCTCCCTCGGCGGAGATGCGCCGGCCGTTGGCGTAGCGGAGGCCCTCGGCGTACGACACCAATGCCGACGGCGGCCACCGGCCCTCGGCGTAGAGGCCCTCGGCGTAGCTCTGTGGGAAGACGTTAAGGGAAAACAGCGTCTGCGCTACGCCGACGGCTTTACCCTCGACGTAGAAGGGCACGTGGCAGCCGGCTAGGCTCTCCTCGCCAGGCATACGCCGATGGCCTCACCCTCGGCGTAGAAGGGCACGTGGCAGCCGGCTAGGCCATCCTCGCCAGGCATACGCCGACGGCTTTACCCTCAGATTAGAGGGGACATACGCCGACGGCCCTCGGCATAGGGTGG
Organism: Dactylis glomerata; assembly: GCA_007115705.1. Taxonomy (NCBI): domain Eukaryota; kingdom Viridiplantae; phylum Streptophyta; class Magnoliopsida; order Poales; family Poaceae; genus Dactylis; species Dactylis glomerata. Next base: position 56,650 of record QXEO01000111.1, read on the forward strand.
ACCAAAAAAAATTATTTGCAAATTTGCTTGTTTGACAGCTGCAAATACACAGAAATTTACAAATTCAAAGATGCCATAAACAGAAATATACACAAGTAGCAATAAACACAGAAATCCATTGCAAGTAGATGTTCAAATGATCAAGTAGCGACACGCAAGTAGCGACATACAAGTAGCAACACACAAGTAGCGACATGCAAGTAGCAACATATAAGTAGCGACACACATAGTATCTCCTGGCCGAAAGCCCTACAACTCTGGAGATGGGGTCGGGGTCCCGAGATCTCCCCTGTTGAAAATAGGCGACAGATGATTTCCGAAATGCCCAGTAGAAGCTGCAGAAGAACCACCAGGAGAAGTACCCCTATAGCTTTCTCCATAGCGCGGGGCAGGGTTTCAACACTACCGCGCTCCGACGTAGGAAAAGCATAGAATCTTTAAACAACTTCTCCAAAATGTGTGAGACAAAAAATTCACACACATGCATGTGATAACACTTCCACAATTTGTCGACCTCTAGCTGTGAGACACAAGATTCGCAACGTCATTTCATGCGGACGTGGGGAGACTGCTATTTGGAGGGTACAAATTTGTCCTGTTGATAAAAAATAACCATGTTTAAATTATGGTTACTAATAAATAAATAAGTACAAATATAATATAAGACAGTAAGTAAAAAAAGGACCATACGTCAACAGCTGCCTTCGGCGTAGCCTCTGAATACGCCGACAGTCTGTAGACGCCGAGGGTGGCCGTCGGCGTATTACTAACAGCGTTACAACGCCAGTCCACCTAAACCAACAGGGACACGTGGCCACTAAATATGCCGACGACTTGTGTACACCGAGGGTAGCCGTCGGCGTACCCTAGACTACGCCGAGGGCATTCATACGCTGACGGGCACCTTGGCGGGGTGGCCTGGAGGTCCTCTACGCCGACGGCACCGACCTTTGGCCGTCGGCGCCTTGCACCATTCCTGTAGTGGCATGCTGGGTGTGAGCAGCAGGCTTGCTTGCCTCTCCCCATGGTGGCTTGGGATCTTTCGCCAGTTGAGCTGGCTAGGGATAGACATGGCATTTTGGTTTGTTTAGTGTTTCTTTTTGTAGATCTCAAGAAAATAAGAGAGAAGAGAAGAACTGGACTAGATAATTTTAGTTTAAATGTACTCTTCATTTGTTTTTATCAATTTTAATCTCGTATTTATTCCTAGTAATTATTTTCTTTATTCATTTCTGCTATTAATCTTGTAAAGACAATGCAATGTTTGTGTGTGATCCATAAAGTCCAAGCTTTCCCTAATTCAATTAATTATTAAGTTTAAATGTTGGTAATTCAAATTCCAAATTCAAAGTCTAGTTTAAATTTTATTCATATTCTTGCATGTTTGATTTCAAATCAACCCCTTCCCAGGATCAGAAGATGTCATGTCAAAATCCATCGCACTCCTTGGGGTTGTACCAAATCCCCCTCCGAGAGAGATCTCGATCCCCCTTAGGTTTTTAGTTTAAAATGCATGAAAATGCACAAACCCTTCTAACCTACCCCGTAATTGTCCTACATGCTAGGATGTTACACATGTTGTGTGGGGTTATCTATCCGAGTCTATAAGAGGGAGATGTCCTCTTCTGAGCCGCCGCACCGCCGCAGTTGACCTTCGTTGATCCTCTCCTTATCGTGAAGTGGAGCGAGGAAGACAGTAGTCTCTATACTTTCTTTGGCTTCGGCAACGTGCACGGGTAGTTAGGCGATAAAGTTTCTCAATAGTACATCCGCATGACTGTTTCATGTTCTATATCAACCATCGGCTTCAGTAACTCTCCATCAACAACATCTGTGTGCACTGCGATCTTGCCATCCTCGACCCTCCTGTAAGAAGTCATCTGTGTCATCTAGTTATGGGATTTAGGTCTATGTCGTTTTTATATGACATTTTATATTTTATATACATGATCGCATGTCTAAATATATTAGATTTATCTTTGTCATCAAATTTATTACGTAACTCCGGAATTCAGAATTTTATTAATTGTAGTACATGCTATATATTTCTAACAAAAGGTTCTACAATAAATACAAGGTGAACTGCAACAAATAGAGATTATACTAAACATGTATACTTACTCATACATAAGTTTTAGCATATTGTAGTCTTAGAGAGTAAATATTATAATTTATTTGTTAACATAAATATCGTATGTTGTTAAATATTAGTTGTAGTGTTATTTGGTACATGTTGCAATGTATCTTAGAAAATACTTTTACACTGTGCTAAATTTAAATTTTATTCCCTAATCTAAGTTCCTTCTTTAATCAGTTTTTAACAACATGTAATCCATAGAGTTTATATGTATGTGTGCCATAGATATCTAAATCGTACAATCTAACAAATATCTTATCAGTGATTTTTACCATTTGATTAGGTATTTGTATTTGTGTAACTTCTAATATGTAATTTTTCAATATACAAATGTTTTAGGGCCTCTTTGGTTCATAAGAATTTCAAAGGAAAATTGTAGGCTTCCAATCCATGGGAATGTTTCCTATCTAGTTCATTGGTTCAAAGGAATGAACTCTTTCAAAATTCTTATGGATTGCTTTCCTATACTCCATGACTATATAATTTCTAACAAGAGGTTCGATCTTTTAGAAAAAAAAACATACCAGCACAACACCACTCAACAAATCTGTAGTACCTTGTGCAATTAAGACATCTCCGTACATGCCAGTATCCAAAAAAAATCAGGTACAGCTGCAATAGAGTAACGGTGAATTTTCACAGCCGCTACTGCTGCTGTATGCAACTCTGGAGGAAACTAAAGATCTCTGAAACTTTCCAAGGTTCGTGCGGCATACTCTGAAGGATTGAACGACGTGGCACAACTCTGCTGATGATTGCGATACACATCCGGAAGGTAAGTTTGGGCCTAAAACTGCGTGAATGTTGTTGAGAATTTGCTTCTATGTTTAGCTGGGCACCCCTCCTTCAGCAGACCGAATAAATAGAGTTCCCTCCGCTTATTAAAATGACACTGAAGGTCCACTTATATCACTTCTATATTTGCTTTCGGATGCATCGGAAAGCTTGTTCATGAAGGAAGGGAATGGCTACCAAAATACACTGGAAGGGTTAGCAAATGGATTCTTACCTGAAATGGGTCTGGCCAAAGTAAATGTGGATAGCTGCAATTCTGCACAAGTGAGGGACGGTGAAATTTCATAGCAGCTACTGCTGCTGTGTGCAACTCTGCAAGAAATTAAAGGTCCCTGAAACTTTCCAAGCTACTTACACGGCATGCTCTGAAGGCCTGAACGATATGCTGCAACTCTGCTGATGAATTCGATACACCACCGTAAGGCACGTTTTGGCATAGAACTGCATGAATGTAGCTGAGCATTTGCTTCTAATCAAGAGCTTCCTAGACATGTTTAGCTGGGCTCACCCCTCCTTCAGTAGAGAGTGCTGTTACTTCTACCCGGTGAACAGAGTTCCACCCTTCTTCTTAAGAAAAAACATACTAGATTTGTATGTGTACAATATGTTTCTCTTCTTAAGCAGGGGCTTTCCAAACACCACAACATTTCTAACTGTCTGGTGTGCTCAAGAAAACAGTTTGAACTCAACCTACCCATTCAAACCGTTAGTTCATTGTTTATACTAAGCTTGGTGATCAATGAACACAAATATTTGAAGACGACTGAGCTTGCTAACTGTGACACTGAGCTCGGACCGTTTTTTAACACACGTAAGTGCAATAATTTGCAGGAGATTAAAATTAAACACAGTGACATGGTGATTTCAGAATCAACTCGGCAACACAGTCCATGAAACCCATTGCTCATTGGACATTATTTCAAGCTCTGACTTGCATACCGCAACACAAAGCCACGAACAGAGCAACACAAATGAAATTAGACGACATTTCAGCTAAAGTTAATTTCCCACATAAATACACAATGCAGTTGTTAACAATGGCAGCGAGCTCCGGCGGACTTGATTTTATTTTCCCCACATATAGATAGACAATGCAGTTCTTAAATATATGAAGCTGCTTAATCTGCCCCCAAGCCACCAACCATACCAACACCATGAACGATCTACTAGAATCTTGTGCAATTAAGACATCTCCCTACATGCCAGTATCCCAGAACAAAAAGAAAAAAAGAAATCCTCACCAACCCTGCCGAAAATGTCAAGAAATCCTTGAGTCATCAGCTTCAGAATGATAGCTTCAACATCTATCACAACCTCTGAATGACTTGATGATCATTGACCAATGCCGTAGTCGATGCTCAGCTCACGCATCGGCGGGATGGTCTCCAAGGCGAACACCATGAGGTGAGGGCGCGACTCGTCGTCATCGCCACGGATCACGAACTGGACGAACGCGTTCGGGGCGCCGCTATGGCAGATGTAGGGCGCGAAGTTCTTCCTCCTGGACAGGTCGAGCACGTACCCCGGCGTTGGGCATTGTGGGAACCGCGCCGGAGGTTCCCGATCGTCATCCGGAAGCGCGGCCGCAGAGGCGTCGCCCCATTCCTTCCACCTCGGCGGGAACTTCCTCGGATCCACGAAGCCGCCCCATTCCGTCGACGCGCCGGCATTGGCAGAGTGACGGCCGTCGTCGTTCGCGGCGACCACGTCTCCGGCGAACTCGCAGATGAAGGTGCCCGGCTGGATCAGGTCCAGCGTCCGGACGCCCCACACCGTCGCCCTCGACCTGAACACCTCCAGCCGGTGCGTCATCCCTCGCTGCGTCACCCGGTTGGGACAGCTCGCCGGGCACACGCACTGGACGCCGCACTCGTACACCACCGGCATGCCCCTGACGAGGGTGCCGTCGGTGTTGTACGCCAGGGCGCCTCCGCCGTTCCTCTTCACGCAGGCGCACGACGACGACGACGACTTCCCGCCGCACTTTGTCACCGGGTAAGCGCAGCACCTGCGGCGCCTCGGGAGCCTGGCCAGCATCGTGGACCGTGGCAGCTTCTGGCGCGCGACGTACTGGGTGTCGTCGAGGGGAGACCTGTCCTGATCCACGGTGTTGCGGACGGGGACAGGGATGGCCTCTTTGCCCCTGGCGAGGTCGAGCGTGAGGTAGCCGAGCGGGCGGATGTTGGAGTCGAGCGCGCTGGTGAGTTCCTTTGCGAGGGACAAGACGTTGCTGCCGAGCGCGTCCTGTGCGGGCAGGCGCACGAGCTTGAACCTGCAGACCTCGCGGCCGGACGTGTCTTTCTCGTAGGTGGAGGACTCGACCTTGTAGAGTCCGTCGTAGACGTAGAGCTTGCCGCTGGGGCTGGCGTCGCAGTCGTGGCACCGGATGACGCGCACCTCGACGTTGTACTTGCAGCTGTAGGCGAGCGCGAGGTTGCCGCCCTCAAATTCCTGGTCGGCGCGGTGGCGGTGCTCGCCGCCGTTCCGGGGCCGCCCGCCGCTGTCGGCGCGGTGGCGGTAGACGAGCACGTCCCCGTTGTCGGTGTCGTCTAGGTACTCTCTGGACGAGACGATGCTGGTGGCGACGGGGTGTCCCTCGGTGACGAGGCTGGCGGGCACGAAGCCGATGGCGGCCTGGATGTGGTTGTGGAGGCCGACGACGTTGAGCTCGGCGCGGTAGTTGAAGACGTCGCCGACGAAGACGCCCGGGACGGGGCCGACGATGCGCTTGTCGCGGTAGAGGCAGAGGTTGTTGGAGAGCATGGCGCTGAGGGCGCGCATGTCGGCGCGGTTGCGGCCGCTGTGGCTGGGGTTGGCCTCGGAGGCGCCGCGGCGGTGGTAGATCCCGCGGAGCGCCTCGAAGGTGAGGCGGGCGCGCCGCACCAGGGTGCGGAGATGCAGGAGGTCGGCCTCCTTGGGGACGGTGGCGCGCACCATCTCCGCGCTGGGCACGCCGCGGTAGCGCTTCCGGCCCATGGTGCTGGCGGTGGCTGTCGAGGAAGAGGCCCGCGGGTGCTTTGAGGAGCTTGGCGCCGGGGGCGGGGAGGAGGCCCGCTTCGGGGCGGCGCGTGGTTGTGGAGGCGGCGGCGGGGGAAGGCGCGGGGACGAAGACGGGGGAGGCGGTGGCGGCGTGGCGGAGGAGAGGCGCGCGGAGATGTGGTCGAGGCGCTGCTGGGTGAGGCGGAGGCGGTTGGCGAATTCCGAGTTGTCGTCGGGGGAGGGCTCGAGCTCCCGTCGCAGCGCGGCGCAGAGCTCGGCGGTGAGCGGCGTGTTGGCGAGCTGGGAGGAGTGGACTTGCAGCAGGGCCGCGGGCGCGGCGTCGGGGTCGGGCTTGGCGGACTCACGGCGGAGGGCGGCGCAGAGCTCGGGGGTGAGCGGGATCGGCGGGGGCGCGTCGGAGTCGGGCTTGGGGACGAGGAGGCGGGGAGGCGGCGCCGGCGGGAGAGCGGAGGACGCCATCGGCGATGGATCGACCGGCGGCGCTGGCTCTGCTCGGAAGGGAAGAGGGGTTTTGGGGTTGAAGGACGACGACGCGGCGTTGGAAATGCTCAGTGTCCTTCCACGAAGATGCCGCTGGTCTTCTGCTTTTCAGATTTCCTCTTGTGGGCGGTTATCGCTTTTACGGATTCCGTGAATTCTGTTGCACAATTCGGGGTGGGGATGCGTTTGGCGCTATCCGTCCTACTCTACCACGCGCACGTCAGGTTCACTGACTGATCGAGTGATCGATCGATCAATCTCTCGCCGAATTTCATTATGAAACTGCAAATTTCGTTCCAATTCAAAGTGCCGATTTAAAAATGATGAATGCCTCATTAATCCTAGTATCATGTCTGCTAGCACACGAAAATAGTCCGGACCATGTCTGCTAGCTAGTAGCTCCGTGTATAACGACTGCTTGAAATTAAAGGGGACAATAAGAGAAAATGTGAATGGCTCATTAAGCCTAGTATCGTCTCAATGATTCGTAATGAACATCTTATTTGGTGGAGAGAAAAGACGAGATAAACAAACCAGAACGAGAAGACAAAAAACCTAGGCTCGCGAAACCAACTAATTAATTCTTTAGAAATAAGAGGTTTGCATTCAAAAATGTTGAAAATCACCATAAAGGCCACTCTGCAACAGTGGCATTGGGCATCCTTACCCTCCTCTATGTTGCACACCTTACTGGTAGGGCTGGAATTAAAACTTGAATACTCGTTGTTTAACTTGTGACTCGGCTCAACTTGGCCCGAACTCGGTGTCCAACGAGCCGAGTCGAGTATTAGATTTGAACCCGTTTGTTTAACCAAGCTAAATGAGCTACTCGCGAGCTACTCGTTTAGCTCGTAAAGCTCGTTCAAATACAAATTTTGAAAGTTTTCATAGGAAGTGTCAAATTGCTAATGTTTTATACACCTAAAATGGTGCGAAACTAACATATTTGTCATTGATCTTGCCTTTGTAGAATTATGGGATGACTATAATTTTCCTATTACTAAATTTTTAGGAGTGTTAATAGTTTTTCTTATATATGCTTATGTTTGCAATTATAACGAGTTAAACAGGCTACTCGTGAGCTACTCGCGAGCTTACCGACTTGAGCCGAGTTTCAAATATAAGCTTGTCATGTTAACAAGCCGAGTTGAGCTAACTGGTTATTTTAACGAGCTTGAACGAGTCGAGCCAAGCTTCCTCGAATCGAATTCCAGCTCTACTCACTGGGGCAGGCCGCCCACATCAGGATGTCGCCACTTTGACGTCCCCAGCCAAGGTCTTTCAGAGGGAGCGGACATTGGAATCGTCATAGGAGTGTTCGTCGACATACTTGTGGTTGCTTCTACATTCGGCGCCGTCACCGCTACTCAGAGGCATGCAACGAGTCGGCGCTGGTGGCCGCAATGAGGTCTACGCAATTCTTCTTCGATGTTGCTACTAGTCCCCTCACCGGCACGACTTGCTTCAAAGCCATCTTACTAGCTCTATGTATTGACTACTTGAAATTAAAGGGAGAAATATGAATTTGAGACATTCTTTTGCATAAATTTCCTAAATTATACTATATTTAAAAAAACTATTGAATCTTTATTTTACTCAAAAAAGATGAATTCATATTTTAAGTATGCTTGTTTTGAAAAAAAAATCCACTAATATAAGAAAACTTGTTCAATTACTTTATATAAATGGTTCATGAGTATGAGATAAAACAAGTCGAGGAGGGCAATGGCCCCCTGTGACTAACACACATAGCTCCTCCTATGTCAATATGTGGCAACCACAAAGAGCAGAGAGGGAGAGGCACGGCATGGTTGTACACTGTTGTGGGAGGCTAATGGCCAGTGCAACTGGATAAACATGATGTGTGGTTGGGTTATGGTTCTTGCAACCATAGCAGCCTTGCTCAGCTACCAGGTTGGCCTAAACCTTAGAGGGTTCAGGCAGAATAACATGCCATGGCACCAATGGTGCGCTACAAGCTTCCCAACAACTACATCTACTTCAAGTATTGCAATGCCATGGAATTCCTCACCTTAGTGATTATAATTGTTCTCGTCTCCGGTGAGCGATTGACCACACGTGGGGAAGGATGAAGAAACTGGTGCTCACCGTTGTATTTGGTGTGTCCTGCCTCGTCTCCGCGTACATCGTCGCACCAACCGTCGACGTTTGCATGATTATATTCTTGATCATCTACTTCGTCAAGAACATAGTATATAAAACATCCATATGCATGTTATCTGTTGGTTTCATATCATTGAAGAATGTGACCAAAGCTGGATCCATTTTTATTTCTTGTCTTGTCCAGTTAAAAGCTTCTTCCTCTCAACTTGGAAGTGGAAAAAAAGCACCACGTGATCGCGAGGTGATGCAAAAAAAAAAAAAAAAGTTGTATAGCAGTAGCAATACATTACTCTAAGATGTAATCTTGGTCACATGCAAGCGTTCTTAGGCTATCTATACACGTTGTGTCTATGCGTCGTGGGTCCCACTAAAGGTTTGCTTTGACTGCTGTTTCTTTGAGTGGGCATCGTATGGTGAGGTATCACATGCAAGCGTTCTTAGGCTATCTACACACGCTGTGTCTATGCGTCGTGGGTCCCACTAAAGGTTTGCTTTGACTGTTGTTTCTTTGACTGGGCATCGTATGGTGAGGTTGCATGCCACTTTGTTAATATGGCAATAAATATACGGCTTGATTATGTAACAATGAAATTTTATATTTTATATCAACTATTAAAAACGCTTATAAATTTTTGAGAATTTTAATACTTAACATGAATGCTTTGATTTTTAAGTTAATCATAACTGTTGTTTGTTTTAAAAAAATTCAACTAGCAATTTATTTCTTAAGTAGGCTGAAATGTTTGAATGGACACCTTTTTATACATATAAGAGCATCTCTACTATATCTTGAAAAATCCTAAAAAAAAATTGGTACTGCATAAAGGTATGGGGTATACTAGAAAAGCATTTGACGAGATGCAATTTTGCCTCGCTAGAATGAATACCAGAAAGACCCTTTAAATTCTACGGGCCCATATTTAGCGTGCTCTTTTATATTTTCCGTTCTTATCCCTCTGCCTCCAGCCCCGCACCATGGCCCACCATTTCGGGCGCTGTCCCGAGCTGGTCGGCTTAGTGCCACCCGCATGCGTCTAAGCTTTCGTTCGCCGCCCAACAACTCGTGCCCAGGCCGCCGCCTACCACCACGCCTCGAGCCACCCTATCCCGACGCCTCGACCCTCCGTCCGACCTGTCGCGTTGTAGATCATAAGTCTGTCTTGCTGCTCAACTTTTGCCAAGTTGTGATGCAGGTGGGCCGGGCGAAGCCGGCATGTTTGTCTAGTTGTAGTTACGGTGCTAGGGAGAGGAAAACACGCGTTGGTTGAAAGAGCCAATGCATGGTGGAGCAAGTTTTTTCGTACATAGCGTAGAGAAGGCAGTAGTACTCCTTCCACGAAGACGCCGGTGGTTGGTCTTTTGCTTTTCAGATTTCCTTTGTGGGCAGTTATTGCTTTTATAGATTCCGTGAATTCTGTTGCACAGTTTGGGGTGGGGATGCGTTTGGCGCTATCCGTTGTACTCTACCACGCGCACGCCTCCTCCATTGACTTGATCGATCGATCGATCTTGTAGCCAAATTTTAGTATGGGAAACTGCCATTCCGTTCCAATTCAAAATGCAGATTCAAAATGAAACGGGAGCGGCCGAAAATGATCTAACTACACTTTTAGTACCACAAAATTAGGTTGCGAAACAAATAAAGTAGACCTATTCCTAGCGGAATAAAAGTTTAATAAGTGGGGAATAAGAAAATCCTTACTCGTGGATATAAATATATGAACCAAGTCTACCAAAATTACAGCAAATGCAAAATAAATCATGACTATATGCATAAACGAAAGTAAATTTCATTGCCCCTCAAATAACAAGAAATCAAAATCTGATTTTAAAAGCCACAAAACAAATAACAAAAAAGGAATAATACTAAATGGAAAAAAAATATGAAATAGAAGATATAAACATGTCAATGTCAAGAATTAAATTAGAAAACAAAAAATAAGAATGAAAAGAGAAGAAACAATATATACAAAAAAGAAAGAAACTAGGAAAGAAAGGAAAAGGCGGAAAGTAAATAAAAGAATGGACAAACTCTCTTGAACTGAGCGGAGAAAGAAAGGAAAAAAGCGAAAAAGAAATAAACAGAACAACCAAAGCTCACCTTGACTCACGTACCATGAATGTCCGGATGCACTATCGAAGGAAGGCATAAAATGAAACGAAGGGTTAACGAAGAAGTGATTGGCAAGTAACAAATCACATCTACACAAGGAACAAAATTGTAGCGGCCAAGAAATAAAACACATATACACAAGGAACAAAAATCTTAGACTAAGCGGAACAAAAAATAATGACTACGGTTTGGATAAGAATGGTGGCGCCTGAGGAACAAATATCATACACGAAACACAAATGTAGCAGCGAGGAACAAAAATCTTAGACTAAGCGGAAAAAAAATTATGACTACGGTTAGGATACGAATGGTGGCGTCTGAGGAACAAATATCATACACAAAACACAATTATAGCGGCCAAGGAACAAAAAATATTAGACTAGGCTCATGACTACGGTTTGAATAAAAATGATGGCGCCCGAGGAACAAATCTCATACATGAAACACAATTGTAGTGGCCGAGGAACAAAATTGCAAGGACCAAGGAACAAAATGTTGTAGCAACCGAGTAACAAGTCACATCTACACCAAGAAAAACACACCATATATTTAGGAAAGAACAAAAAGCTTAGACTAATCTCATCCATGTCGGAACAAAATTTGGATAAGAATTGTGGCGCCCGAGAAACTAATCTCATCCATGTAGGAACAAAATTTCAGCGGTTGAATAAAATTATCGCGTTGGAAGATTAAAATGTTGTAGCGGCCGAGTAACAAATTACGTCTACATACCATCTGAATCATCGTACGTGCAAAACGTGGTGAGGTCCCTCTTCGCTCCCTGATCTAGCCGCCAGATGCGATCAGGGAGGCGCCGTCTTTTCACCCGATCTTCACCGGCCGTGCTGGTCCCCTCTCCCTCCGCCTGCTCCGGCGGCGGTGGGGAGGGGGGATCCGGTCTCTCTGCTCTGTAGTTAGGGTTTGGTTTTGCAGGTCGTGGAGCGCCGTTGGGATGGTGGGAGCGGCGCCCGGACGAATAAATCTGTCTCAGCTCCACTCCCACACCAGCGGTGTCCTTCATGGCAGCGTCTCGGAGTTGATGGCATCGTGTGTTTGCCGATTCCTCGGATCGGCGGCTTTCAGTTTCTTAGATGGTGTCGTCGAGGCGGAGGCGGCGATGCCATCAGGTGTGTCCATCCTCCTGCTCTGTCCCCGTTACTACGGCGTTGGCTCCGACGTCATGGTGGAGCAGGGAAGATGTGTTGTCCAGGAGTACGCGCAGACGTTTGTCTGCGTATATGACAGATGGAAGATGGTGTACCCTATGCTGGATTTGTGGATGAAGGCCAGCTATTCTGCTATCATCCCTCGACACTGTAGTCGTGGGGGGGTATCAGTTCTAGAGTTCGATCGCATGTCCGAGGACATGTTGCCTCGGTCTGATTCATTCAACGACAATGGTTTTGCCTCTGGCAAACTACTTTGGAGGTCCGAAAAGCTACTAATCAGCGATGGAGCCGCGTCGAGCTCGGATGTTGTGGTGATCTGTCTTTCGTCCCTTTGGCGTTCGCTTTGGTGGTGTCGAAGGAGGAGAATAGACGCTGGTTTTTTGCATAGATTTATCCTATCTTTTCAGTTTTGTAAGGTCTGTTCGTTCGTAACTTATAACTTGTTTTTATCTTATGAATAAAGAGCGGATTACAGTGTCAAAAAAAATTACATCTACATGGACTACCTCGTACGTGGACGAAACGGAACGAAGCGAAGCAGCAAGGAACCAGAACAAAGTATTCCACCTTAGCGAAACGTGCCGAGCACACGAGCTACGCCCTTAAGCGAAACGGTGGTATGGTACCTGCCGCGCGCGCGCTCCCCAAGGGCCTCTTCTCTTCTTCTTCTTAACCCGCCCGCAAGATATTTGACAAACGACTCTCCCGAGCTCTCTCGACCCTTCCTTTTTCCTCCCGTGAAGAGAGGGAGTCCCGAGAGTCCCCATCTCCGGCGGCGATTTCTGGTGGCTCCCCTCCCTCTGGTGACCTCACAGTCGCTGGAGGGTTGGGGAGCCGCCGGATCTCGGCCCCGGCCGTGTATAGCTGTAGGTTGTAGGACTTGTAGCTGTAGGGTTTGCCTGCTCGTCGTCGTAGCTTCTTCTCCGGTGATGGCAGGGGTCAATAAGTTTGCCTCAGATCTTTCCCCGGCGGGGCGCTCTGCTCTGTGGTCGGTGACTTATCTGGGTGCCAGGTCTTCCGGTCGAGGTCGTCGCGGCGGCGGTAGCGTCCTCGTCATGGGATTTTGTTCTCCGGCTCCGCCGTCGCGGCGACGCGTGCTCCGGCGTTGCTGTGGGGCTTGGGAGTCTGTACAGGAGCTGGTTCAGGCCGGCGTCGCCGGTGGAGGACCAGATGGCTACATGATCTGCTCTGGGTGGCATGGTTTGAGGCCGGCGGATCTAGTTCTGCTCCTTGACGCGGTCGATGGGGTGATCTGGATCCGGAGCTCGATTGATGGCTTGGGGCGAGGCCCCGACCGACGAGCCCCAGTGATGAAGGTGTCGTCTCCGACGGCCCACTTTCGAGGTCCACAAAGCTCTCTGAAGCGATGGAGCCGCGTTGAGCTCGGGTTTGCTGGTTTCCGCCCTTCCTCTCTCTGGTGGGTGCTCCGGCGGCGCCGGAGATGGGCGGCGCTCGGCGGTTGTGATGCAGGGACCTCCAAGGGCTTCAATGTAATATTTTGTGTTTTGGGGTCCTTTTTGCATTTGTGTGGGTCCACGTGTCTGTTCTGGTCCCTTCTGGTTGTGTGCGTACGTGTCCTGTATTCCAGCAGTATGATATAAATGGAACACGTATCTTCTCAAAAAAAAAACCCGCCCGCAAGAAAGAATCAGACTCCGCCGCTGCTGCAGTGCACGCCGTCGATAGGACGCCATGATGAAGAGTCTGAACCTCTCCGCCGTCGAGAACCGCTCCGCCGCCACAGGCAGCGACTTGGGCGCCGTCTTCCCTACCGAGACCGACCAGCTCGCCCTCGAGTTCCCCACCTGCAACGACGTGAGCCACCCCTTCCCTCGACTCGATCCCCTTTTCCGCGACGTGATCTGCCTATGCTCTAGCCTCTGATGATCCGTGCGTTTCTGTTCCGGTGGCAGTTCGATGGCTTCCAAAAGGCGAGCAATGTACTGTGGCTGACATCACCAGTTTGTTTCGATTTCAGTCTACTATGTTGGCCCTGATGGATGGAAGTGGGCGGACCCATGTAGAGCTGAGTGGGGGCCTAGGCCCTCAGGATGAAAGTGGCAGCGGTGTCCACTGGGCCCGTTTACGCCGCCAATCAAAATTAGCTCAAACGGTAGAAGTGGCCTGCCACTATTTTAAGTGGCATAGGTTGACAAAACCGTGAAGCCCACCGAGACCACCGGCCTGCCAGAAAATTCGCGTCTCCCTGCTCAGCTCTCAGGTCGACGCAGAGGCAGAGCGCAGTGCCATGGGTCGCACGATGCCATGCCCTAGGACCTAGGTCGCCGCCGCCAGCGATGCACCGCCGGCTGTCACTCGCTGCCACTTCCACACCTCCACTCGCCCGCTCGTCCCCCGCCTCAAGATCCGCACGTCCCCCGCCTCAAGATCCGCGCGCCGCCCTCGGGATCTTCGGTGGTGCCATCTGAATCAGCTTTTAGCACTGGACAACGTGTTGTAAGTGATTACAGAAGCAGGTTAAACAGCACAACAGTGGAAGCCTTGATGTGCCTCCAGGATTGGTTCAAACACTTTGATTCGCTTGCTGATACTTTGGATGATAATGATCTCTGAGTGAGGTATGCTATTTACATGCATATACTTGCTGCAGTTTTACTGTTTATCTACCATATAGTTTCTGTACTTATTCAGTCAAGATTAAGTACTCTGTATAGTAGGTTCATTTGTTGAACTGGACAAGTTTGCATGCACATCCCTGAATCAGTCTAGCACTAGCTGGTTTGCATTTCGTAAAACTGGTTTTTCAGGTTGTCCACTGAATTTCTTTGCTCTGCTTCCAATGTGTAGCATTCTGGAGATTGTCAAAGTTATACTGGAGATTCATGTCATCTGCCGATGAACGGAAGTGGTCTGCATCAAGTTCTGTGTTGTTAGTTCTATGCAGAAACATGGCTAGATAATTTATTGTTTAGCTAGTGTTTATCTTCTTCAGATTGTATCAAGTTCAGAGCCATTTTCTTTGGAAGACTGAGTTTCTAGAACGAGTAGTTCAAGTGATTTTGAGTTCTCTCTGAATGATGTTATGCAGTTCAGTTAACTGCTACCTGCCAGGTTTCTCTTGTATATATATTTGAACATATCATAATATCAGATTCTCATGCTAAAATGTTAATTGAAGGCATTTAGTGCTGATATTGTGCGTGTGTCTATGAAATTTTGGCCTTCCTCGTGTTTCAGTAGGAATTGGGCTTCTCCTGCTGTGTATGATTCATGTGTAACAGTGTAAGCCTGATGCGTCCAAGCCAATCAGTTCCGTCAGCCAGCAGCGCACCAGCCATCAACGCTCGTTTACTTTATGCATGTGGACAGCGGCGCCACAAATTTCCACCAAATAATTAGCGGATGTCGCGTAGTCCTGTTTATTTCTATGCGGCTCAGGTGGACACGACCACAAAATCCATGTAGTTGTCCATTTACATCCTGGCTAGGCCCCCACTCAAATTTGGCAAATCCTTTGAATTTGGTAAGAAAAAATTCAGAATTTTTGAATTTACAAGAGAAGTGCCCCCACTAAAAATTTGTGCCCCCACTGAATATTTTCTCTGGGTCCGCCATTCAAGAAGCTCTCAGGAGATGATGTCGGGGAGCTGCACTACCACTACCACCCGGTTCAGGAAACTTTTGTTAAGCAGGTAATGGGCGATGCCCCTTCAGCATCAACCTGATCTCCTGTGAAATCCAAGCTTTGTACATGTATCCAGGGCCCATGAACTGTGAAGTACCTTGTTTATGAACTCTGGTTTGTTTGTCTCATGGATGTTAGAGATCTCTTTTGGGACCTGCTGATGTTCCCGAGCAACCTTTACGCAGCTGTTATGTCTATGTGATTGTAGACTGATGATATAGATGTTTGCATTTAAGCTCAATTTGAGATCTCTTTTGGGCGTTTTCCCTTGCACCTATCTGGGGCTGCCATTGGGTGTTCGAAAGCCAAAGCAAGTGGAGGTTCAGGCGCTGCTTGATAGAGTCATGAGTAGGCTCAAGGGAGGAAAGGGTAATTTGATGAGTTTCAAAGGCCGTCTAACCTTAATCAACAGTGTGGTCACGGCGACAGCCACTTATTTCCTCACGATCTTTCCGGCGTCGGCTGGGTTCATTCAGAAGTTTGATAAATTAAGAAGAAACTTTCTATGGGCTCCTGATGATGATACTGTTGCGGGGGGCAAGTGCATGGTCAGTTGGAAGAAGATTTGTGCGCCATTAGCCTATGGTGGACTGGGCATCAAAGATCTGAAGGCATACAGTAGGGCCTTGCGCCTGCGCTGGGAGTGGTTCAGATGGACAGATCAAGGGAGGCCGTGGGTAGGAACTGAAACTCCTTGTGACCAAGTGGATAAAGACCTTTTCGCTGCTTGCACTAGAATCACGCTGGGCAACGGGGAGACGGCAAGTTTCTGGACTGACAGATGGTTGAACGGGCAAGCCCCCTGCTCCATGGCACCGCTGTGTTTCTCGTTGGCGGCAAGGAAAAAGCTGACGGTCAGGCAGGCTTTGGCTAGCGGTCGGTGGATGAAAGGACTGCAGAATATCAACTCTGAAGCGCAGCTGGACCAATTCATTGAACTGTGGACAAGTCTCCAACAGGTGGAGCTGATCCAGGGTCAGCAGGATACTATCACCTGGATTTTGACTGCGGACGGCAAGTATTCGGCTAGATCAGCCTACGAGGTGCAATTCTATGGCCGAATAAAGCTGCCTAGTCTGCAGTTCGTTTGGCAAACTAAGGCGGAAGGCAAAGTTCAGTCTTTTCTCTGGCTTCTCCTTCAAAATAGAAAGTGGACGGCAGAAAGGTTGCGCGCGAGAGGGCTGCCGCATGATGATTATTGCTGTTTTTGTGACCAAGAGTTTGAAACTGCAAGGCATTTGGTGTTGCAGTGCCCTTTCGCTCGTGAGGTTTGGTCGCTTTTTCGAACCTCTGATAGTTTCGTGGCAAGGACTGCTGCTCAATCTTCGACCGTCTGTGGCTGGTGGAACAAAGTTAGAAGAGGCCGAATTACCAATCAGAGAAAGAAGAACATCGCCCTCTCAATGTACATCATGTGGCACCTATGGAAAGAAAGATGTCGGCGAATCTTCGAACACGAGTTCCTGACTGCGCCGGCTCTGGCAAGTCTGATTCGTGCTGATTTTGATTTAGTTCTGATAGCTAAGAGTGTAAATACAGAAATGTAAGCGTGGGTGTTCCTTTCCCTAGTTGGGGTGGTGAGAGTGGAGTGTGGTCCTTTTCTTGGGCTAGATTTCGGGTTGTAACAAAGCTGTATTTCTTTTCCCCTCTATAATGCAAAAGCAGGGCCCCTGCTGTTCTCGTCAAAAAAAGAAGTTCTTTTCTTCATATGCTATATCTGTTATAAGTTGTATGTTGTTGCTATATCATCTTTGCACTCAGTGCATAGGTGTGATGGCAAATGAAAGATAGATTTTCACCGCCGCTGACCGGTCCGGTGCTTAGGCACACCCGGTGCATGATCTCCTTCTCCCCACTCGTCATTCCTCTCTCTCTCTATCTCCTGGCCGCCATCCCCTTCTCCCCACTCATGCGAGCTGTTTGGTTGAGGGGTATATTTGGCGACACATGAAATACACCCTTACATTTTGGTTTTTTTTTCAAAAAACTATCTCTTTATTTCGGAATGAAGGGAGTAATAAACATACTATGGTTCAAAACAGAGCAGATATATCAAGCTTGATACAGTAATAAACAAGTAACAAAGAAAGCTAGTTTAAGTGAAGTCTAAAATGCAAAATTATGAAGGATGAAAAAATACATCTTGCGTGGGTAGCTCATCTGCAATGTGCTACCGTGTTGCAGATTTCATCGCAGTGGTCAGCACTTCCTAGTGGTGTAATTCGATCCAACTATCCAAGTGATGAGAAACTGCTCTGTACACTTGGGAAGCAAGAGACGGTAGGGCAAGTGTCCAAAGTATCTTGGCCGCCGCTGTCTTCCCACTCGTTTTAAGGAATCGTTTCCTTCTTGTTAGAACTCAGAAGATTGAGAGTAAAACTTTTGTTTATTGCTTGTGGGCAAAGCCCTATTTATACAAGGATTTTGGGGTGCCTCCGAAGAGGTGCCTGTTACAAGAGACATGACTGTTTACAAGAGATGCAACTGCTGAGGGAGAGAGAGAAGAGGTGTCTATACACAAGAGACATGTCTGTACAGAAAGGGTGCTTTGGGCATACTCGTAACCGCCTAGAGCGGTTGTAATTTATTCCTAACACTCCCCCTTGCACAAAGATTCTTCTTGTATGTCTTGTATTCCTTGTATAATCTTGAATGTAATGACCTTGATCACAAGCGATAAATTTTCTTGAATAAACTCCCCCAAAAACCCTGTGGGAAAAATATGAGGAGACTAGAATTTGATATGTTGTCAAAAACTCCTTTAAAACCCAGTGGGAAAAGTAAGGAGAAAATAGTACAACATATAATGATTATTGTCTCTTTGATAACTTATATGAGAAAACCTTGGAAGGATAAAATTCATTGGTAAGTTTAGAGAACAATTAATATGTCTTGTATACATCCGTTAAAAACCCCAGTGGGGAAAATAGGAGGTATGACATATATTCTTGTGTTGATATTACCTCATTAAAAACCTCGATGAGAACCATGAGAGTAAACTCATAAAGGAAAAAGAGTGTAATATAATGTTTGAATGGGTTATGGTTCAGAGGGATACTCCCCCTGATCCTTTCAAATCTCGAAGTCGTCTCATACCAATTCCATGAACATACTTTTCAAATGTTGAAGTTGGTAGTGACTTCGTGAATAGATCAGCAAGATTATCACATGATTTGACTTGCAAAATGTTTATATCTCCACTTTTCTGTAATTCATGGGGATAAAACAATTTGGGTGCAATATGTTTAGTGATATTGCTCTTTATGTAACCCGTTTGCATTTGAGCAACACAAGCAGCATTATCTTCATAAATAATGGTCGGAGATTCGATAGAACCTTTTCCACATGATTGTTGTATGTGGTTTATCATTCTGCGAAGCCATACACATTCACGTGATGCCTCATATAATGCAATTATTTCAGAATGATTGGTGGATGTAGCCACTAAGGTTTGCTTAGAAGACTTCCATGAGATGGCTGTCCCACCATGTAGGAACACAAAACCGGTTTGCGACCTGGCATTATGGGGGTCTGATAAGTAGCCAGCATCGGTATACCCAATCATATAAATGTCCAGATTTCTCTGAAATTGAAAGAATAGGCCAAGATCCTTTGTGCCTTGGAGATATCGAAAGATATTCTTAACTCCCGTCCAATGGCGTTTAGTAGGAGCTGCGCTATGTCTAGCTAGTAAATTTACTGCAAATGCAATATCAGGCCTAGTGCAATTTGCAAGATACATAAGCGCTCCAATAGCACTGAGATATGGAACTTCAGATCCTAGTATCTCTTCTCCATTATCCCTTGGTCTAAATTGATCTTTCTCTACGTCTAGAGATCGAACAACCATGGGAGTTTTGGATGGATAGGATTTGTCCATATTGAATTTCTCCAATATTTTCTGGATATAGGCGGTTTGATGAACCAAAATACCTGAGGGAAGGTGCTCGAGTTGTAATCCTAAGCAAAATTTGGTTTTACCCAAATCCTTCATCTCAAATTCCGTCTTTAGGTGATTGCGTGCTTCATCAATATCTCGTGTGTTGCCAATGATATTAAGATCATCAACATACACTGAAATAATGCAAAATCCAGTTTCAGACTTTTTGATGAAGACACATGGACAATCATCATTGTTGGAGTACCCCTTTTTCAATAGGAACTCACTAAGTCGGTTGTACCACATGCGTCCCGACTGTTTTAAGCCATATAAAGACTTATTTAGTTTTACACAATATACGTTGCGTTTTGCGTTTGGATTCAGAATTGGGACTCCATCAGGAACCTTCATATAGATATCCGAATCAAGTGAGCCGTAAAGGTAAGCGGTCACTACGTCCATCAACTGCATAGATAGACGATTTTGTACTGCCATAGATATGAGGTATCGGAATGTAATACCACTCATTACTGGAGAATAAGTTTCATTGAAATCAATGCCTGGTCTCTGCGTGAAACCTTGGGCTACAAGCCTTGCTTTATATCTCACCACCTCATTGTTTTCGTTCCGCTTACGAACGAAAACCCATTTAAATCCCATAGGGAAAACTTTGGGAGGTGTAGGTATTGCTTCAGTGAATACCTTTCGTTTATTGAGCGAGGCTAATTCTACTTGGATTGCATCCTTCCATTTAGGCCAGTCGGAGCGTTTATCACACTCTGCTATGGTCTTTGGATCATGATCATTTAGAAGGTTGTTTGCAATTGTAGTAGAGAAATTTATGTCGACAATTGTAGACTTACGGTTGTAAGATTCTCCAGAGTCTATATAGTTTGTGGAAATTTCATTTACCCTTGTTGACTCGTCGTGATTTCCCAATACGGTTGAGTCTGGGTTTTCCGATGTCCCAGTCATTGAGTGCACAACTGAGCTGGGTTGTGGAGGTTGTCCTTCCACTGGATAATCAACGCTAGGTTGATTTACATTTACTTCTTCAGAGGGTTTCTTCCTCTGTTTCCTTTGTTGCTTGTGAGGAGCTGAATCCTGTTTTAGATTTACTTGTTCAGAGGGTTTCTTCCCCTGTTTCCTTTGTTGCTTGCGAGGAGCTGAATCTTGTTTTATGGCCGTACTTCTCCCCCTCTTATTTTGAATAGGGGGTTGAGTGGTTTTTGTTGGTACCTCCACTCTTTCAGGCGCATTTATTGCAGGATTGTAGGATTTAGTGACACCTTTATAGTCAGTAAATGAATCTGGCAGATTATTTGCTATATGTTGCAAATTAATTATCTTTCGAACTTGAAGTTCGGTTTCTTGAGTACGTGGGTCAGAGGAGGAAATGCCATGTGCATTCCAATCGATTTCTGGGCATTCTTTTTGGTACTTGATATCTCCCCCTAATGCCGGGATATGATCCTCATTAAAGATGCAATCAGCGTGACGGGCTGTGAATAGATCCCCTGTGAGGGGTTCAAGGTACTTGATTATTGACGGTGATTTGTACCCCACATAGATCCCCAATTTCCTGTGTGGGCCCATGGATGTACGCTGCGGTGGTGAGATTGGCACATATGTGGCGCATCCAAATTTACGCAGATGGGAAATATTAGGTAGATTTCCACGTACTAGTTGCAGAGGGGAAGTGATGTGATATGCAGTTGGTCGCAATTGAATTAAGTCAGCAGCATGTAAAACTGCATGACCCCAACATGAAGTTGGTAAGTTGCAATTCATTAGCAAAGGTCGTGCTATGAGCTTAATTCTCTTTATTAGAGATTCGGCCAAACCATTTTGAGTGTGGACATATGGGACCGAGTGCTGAACTTCAATTCCTAGTGCCATGCAATAATCATTGAAAGCTCGTGAAGAAAATTCAGCAGCATTGTCCATTCGAATTGATTTGATTCGATTCTCGGGATAATGAGCTTGTAATTTAATAATTTGTCTCATTATTTTGGCAAATGCATGGTTTCGTGTGGATAATAGACACACATGGGACCATCGTGTAGATGCGTCTATGAGAACCATGAAATACCTAAAAGGTCCAGACAATGGTTGGATAGGACCACAAATATCACCTTGAATTCGTTCAAGGAATTGGAGTGGTTCCGCTTGGATTTTAAGACGAGAAGGTCTTAAAATGAGTTTCCCAGTAGCACATGCAGTGCACATGAAATCCGAAGATTGTGGGAATTTAGCTTCATTTAAGTCATGACCATTGGAATTGCAGATAATTTTTCTCATCATCCCAATACCAGGATGACCTAGGCGATCATGCCAAGTTTGAAATGCAGTGACATTTTGAAAAATTACCTTGTACGCAACATGTGCTACGGGTTTTATATATGTGTAGTACAATCCTGATGATAAAGAAGGAATTTTCTCAAATATTTGTTTGCCATATCCGTTATCTTTGGTAAAGAGGAGATATTCCTCTTTGTTGTCCTCATGGGTTTCAATGTGAAATCCATTTTTGCGGATATCTCTGTAACCAATGAGGGTACGAGTTGAATCGGGATACAATAAAGCATCCTCAATTATGATTTGCGTACCCATAGGGAGGGTAAATATGGCACGTCCTGTGCCAACAATTACCGCATCGCGTCCAGCGATTTTTAAAATATTTCCATTTAACTTTTTGAGAGTTTAAAAATATTTTATTTCCCTAAGTATAGAGTTTGTGGTACCACTATCCACAAGGCACATTTCCTCCTCCATTTGGATTGACTCCCGTAGAAATCTATATATTAAAATGTAGAATTTTCAGTGATGAAAAGACTTGTATTGGATATATAGAATACTTACAACTTTCTTAATATCAAAGTGTTGGTACAATACATATTGTGCTTTACAATATAGGGTGATGACACCAACAACACTAATAATATGTTTGATACAATACATATTGTTCTTTACATATTATTATTATTTTATTACAACAATCTGATGGATGTAAATAAATATATTATCTAAAGGAGTTGATTGACTAGTCGAAGTCCCCGAACATGTCATTTGAGGCGTATTCTATCATCATGTTCTCCTTGTCCATGGAGTCCTGTGGTAGATGGAATTCTTTGGTGTTGCTTGGTGTTCCTTGAACATCTTGCGAACATCCCGCTTCCATGTTATTATCAGGTTGAAGATTGAAGTGAGATTCATATCTTGCTCCTTGGGCATGTCCGTTACGTCCCATGGATTGCAGGTAGAGGTTTACCAGATGTCTTGGGGTGCGGCATTTCTTGGTGACATGCTTGTAGCATCCACATTTCTGGCAACGAATTGTCTTATCGAACTTGTTCTTTGTTTTGCCCTTCCCCTTATCTGAATTGTGTGGCTTGTTCTTCTTGTTGCGGTTGCGATTGAATTTACCCTTGAAGTTCTTGGTTTGGCCTTTAAATGATCCATTGAACTTATTGTTTTTCTGAAAATTTGCATGTACTTCGGGGAGAGGGGCAGCCCCAACCGGGCGTTGATGACTATTCTTTAAAAGAAGTTCATCATGTTTCTCAGCCTGGAGGAGTACATGTATAAGTTCAGAATAAACTTGGTAATTCCTAGCACGATATTGTTGCTGTAGGATCCTGTCAGCAGGGAGCATAGTTGATAGAGTCTTTTCTATCTTCTCCAGTTCTGAAGGTTCCTTCTCGCAAAACCGCAATTTAGAACAAATCTTATGGACTTCATGGTTATAAGCTCCAACGGATTTGAAATCCTGGAGTCTTAAATGGGTCCATTCATGACTAGCTTCAGGCAGTATGACGGCCTTTTGCTGTTCATATCTTGTTTTAAGTGATTGCCACATATTGCTTGGAGATTCCTCCATCAAATATTCAGATTTCAAATCTGGGTGAATATGTTGCCTTATAAGGGCTAAGGCAGTATATTTTTGTTGCTCAGTTACTTGTGCATCTCCCTCCTGAGGAGGATTCTCAGGTGGTATGAGTGCACCTGCAATGCCACGGGATGAAAGACTAATCTTAACATCCATTGCCCATGTAGGATAGTTATGTCCGTCGAGCGCAAGCTCTTCAAAATCTTTAGCGGCCATGTTGTCCTACATGAACGAGAACCAGATATTTGATTAATTTACATGTATGTAAATTAAAGTCATCTTGGTTACGTTGTAATAAAAATTGCAAAATCTTGTAAACTCAAGTGAACACTTGGGTTTTAGTGTAGGCCTCAAATCATCTATCATAACACATTGTAGATAATCACCATATTTATGGAGTACATCTCTCAGCACCAAGAAGCATAGTCTGACCCAAGTCAGTAGATGCTTTTTTTTTTCTTAGTACCTTATGTTATGATTTGATTTAAATATATGGGAGAGCACATTGAAGGTAGTCATTGTGTCAATTTTGACAAAATGTAGACCTCACAATATTGTGGATAATCTGCACACCATGCAGTAGATGCCACATTACCTTGTGATCCCATATATAAATTTGAAGTAGTCACTTTTTATTTTTTGATTTTGCATATCAATTCAGTTCGAATTAAGTCAATTTTGTGCTTTTAAGGCATTTTAGACTTAATTGATGGTAAATTGATATTTAATTTTGCATATCAATTCTTGCTCGTATTGAACCAAAATAGCTCAATTAAGATGAATCAATTTATTTGCAAGAAATTAAAATCTCAATTGCAAATAATGAACGTAATCTATTTCAACATGTGCACACATGGAAATATATTACATCACATATATTTTCAGGAATACTTAGTACTCTAACTGAAATAAATTACAGAAACTAATAAGCTGTAATTTACAGAATCTAAAACAGAGTTAAAATTACTGCTAGATCACTGGTAAGCTAAAACTGAAATACGTAATGTAATCTAGTTAGCCAGTAATGTAATCTAGTTAGCCAGTGCACATGGACGGAGAGTTAGGCAGTAAGCGGTCCAACAGGCTTCTAGGCCATACGAGAGGATAAGGGAGGAGTGGACAACATATATTTCATTGCGTCAGTTCCTTATCCCCAAATCAACTCCCCCGTATCGACCATGCCAGAGCACCCGATTCCACGAAACACAGCCCAAGCGCCTCTGCGAGCTGCATCGGCTGCCTTCACCTGCGGACGGAGATGTTTCCGTCGCGGATGAACTCGCCGGAGGAGTCACCACGGGGGCGGGCGCCGGGCGCCGGGCGCAACGCCGTCCGCGCGGTCGTTCGGGAGCTCGAGCGCGGCCGGGCTCCATGTCCCCGAGCGACGTGCCGCCGTCTGCGAGCCCCAGCGCGGCCGGGCTCCAACTGCCGGCGCGACGTTCGCTGCCGCTCGACGGCGGGATGCGAAGCGGCAGCCCGAGGGCGACGAGGTCGGCGACGAGAGCCACGGGGCGTGAGGGAGTCGGCGACCGCGGACTTGTATTGAAGAAGGCTAAGATGTTGCTTACCTTCTTAGTCGAGGCCTTCGATTCTATAATGTTCTTACCGATTAGCAATAGGGTGTATGCCTTGTTCTTTCAAGGATGGAGGCAGACGCCCGTGCGCTTCCTCTTTTGTTCTTTGATCTCGTTGTTCTCGAAATCGCTCAGATTGTCGAGCGTGCTGATAACGTGTTGGAACTCAGAAGATTGAGAGTAAAACTTCTGTTTATTGCTTGTGGGCAAAGCCCTATTTATACAAGGATTTTGGGGTGCCTCCGAAGAGGTGTCTGTTACAAGAGACATGACTGTTTACAAGAGATGCAACTGCTGAGGGAGAGAGAGAAGAGGTGTCTATACACAAGAGACATGTCTGTACAGAAAGGGTGCTTTGGGCATACTCGTAACCGCCTAGAGCGGTTGTAATTTATTCCTAACACTTCTGAAGATTTGCTGCTTCTGTGCGAACGCCAAGCCGAACTGACCCCATCGGAAAATTAAGAACTCGGCAGCTTAACGCGCGACGCCGGGACCTGAGTCTGACGCCGCACGCCTCTGATCTACTAGTACTCTACTAAATACCATAGTTTGAATCTAATTGCGTTAGAAATACAATCTGAAACAACAAGGTTTGTTTTTGACTAAAGACCATACCTCATTATCTTCAACGGGAAAAGGCCCTAAAATGCCGCTGAAAAGAAAAGGTTCACATGAATTATGAACCACCATCATCATCCATTCTCCATCATCACGAGATATCTTAATTTAATTTAAGCCACCACTACGGACCCCAGCCCGTGCCTATCTCGACCTCCGGAATTGGCAACTAAACGTCCGACTAATGTACCACTGGATCATCCATCCAGCGTCAGAAAGTCGCCGATCATGGAGCAAAATTGCCGACCAAAGCAAAAGCTCACAGGAAAGAAACTAGCTAGCAAAGGCTAAAGCGCACACTGCCTGCCACCAGCTGCCTCACGTCCGTTCCTCTGCTCATCAGACCTCACAAGTGAAAGCAAAGCTTGCCGACT
Source organism: Dactylis glomerata (assembly GCA_007115705.1). NCBI lineage: Eukaryota > Viridiplantae > Streptophyta > Magnoliopsida > Poales > Poaceae > Dactylis > Dactylis glomerata. Next base: position 82,452 of record QXEO01000111.1, read on the forward strand.
GGATGTCCTGACATGGACTGGACTGCTTGTTGTGGTTTCACCGGCACATACTTTCTGAACCTTCTCTTCGTGTGTTTCTCACTGAGCTGAGCTCAGGTGTGACATAACACCACACTATCTCACCATGCCGCAAGCAACGAGGCAGCGAGCGATAATGGTAGGCCACTCCACCAAGAGATGGACGGCCAAGACTGAACGAGATGATCTCCTCCTGCTAGGCCTATAATATACAAGCACACGCCCCGACGAAATTCAGCAGAGCACCGATCTTGCTGAATTAGTTGAACAAAAATGGCTTCAGCGGCCGTCTGCTCCACTAAGCAGGAGGAGCTGGAGAAGCGGCAGGGCAGTGAGGTCAAGATCGGAGAGGTTCACGACGTGCAGGAGCTGCAGAGGGCGTGCCTGGCCGACGTGCCGGAGCGGTACATCCGGGACGGCGACGACCGGCCAGGCGGCACCAACGTGTGCGAGCACGCGCAGATCCCGGTGATCGACCTTGGCGAGCTGCGGCGCGGCGGCGGGGACGAGCTGGGCAGGCTCAGGCTCGCCTGCGAGGACTGGGGCTTCTTCCAGGTTGTGAACCACGGCATCGAGGGGGAGCTGCTGGACGAGATGCAGAAGGTGGCGAGGGAGTTCTTCGAGCTGCCGCTGGAGGAGAAGCAGAGGTACCCGATGGCGCCTGGCGGCATCCAGGGCTACGGCCACGCCTTCGTCTTCTCCGACGAACAGAAGCTCGACTGGTGCAACATGCTCGCGCTCGGCGTCTCGCCGCCCTCCATCCGGCAGCCCGCGCTCTGGCCGACGACGCCTGCCACCTTCTCCGACACGCTCGTGACTTACTCTGCCGAGGTCAGGGCGCTCTGCGTCGTGCTCCTGGCGCACGTCGCCGAGACGCTGGGGCTGCCCTCCGGCATATTCGACGGGATGTTCGGCGGCGAGGCGGCGGTGCAGGCCGTGCGGATGAACTTCTACCCGCCGTGCCCACGGCCGGAGCTGGTGCTGGGGCTCAGTGCGCACTCAGACGGGAGCGCGGTCACCGTGCTCCATCAGGACGCTGGCGGCGCCGGCGGGCTGCAGGTGCGCAGGGGCGACGCGTGGGTGCCCGTCCACCCCGTCCCGCACGCTCTAGTCATCAACCTGGGCGACTCGCTCGAGGTGCTCACCAACGGCAGGTACAAGAGCGTCGAGCACCGGGCGGTGACCAACGACGAGCAGGACCGGCTGTCCATCGTCACGTTCTACGCACCAGCCTACGACGTCGAGCTGGGTCCACTGCCTGAGCTCGTCGCCGACGGGGAGCCGTGCCGGTACCGGAGGTTTAACCACGGCGAGTACAGCCGCCACTACGTCACCAGCAAGCTCGAGGGCAAGAAGACGCTGGATTTCGCCAAGATAAACTAGACGTCCAGGAAAATCATAGGAAGCTAGTAAGTAATTAAGATTCCTGATGGACCTGCCGCTACTGAATATGCTTGGCAGAACTGTATACCTAGTACAGGAATGAGTAACAAAGCAACAATTTACCAGTAAAAAGTATGAGGGAAATAGTGGGATAGCCACCATGATAGGTGTGCATATGCATCTCACCGTTGGATCTGGCACATACAGTATATTGGTCTCTAATTCTAACACACCGGTCATTAACGCTGTTATATAGAGAGCACAACATGCATCATTCATCTTTTGTTTCTTTTCTCCTCCACGCCACTACAGATGTGCTCTTGGTTTTGTTTTCATTTCATGCATGCGTTTGTCAGGCTCGTTTGCTACCGGTCACACGCCAACTTTTGTTTTCTTTCCCAAAGTTGCCACTAGTTTTTGTTTTCTTTTCATGCATGCGATCACACTGCCATCTTTTAAAAACTTTCCAAACGGTTCTCTCTCCCCCCACAAAGGTTCCAGCAACTTTTGTTTTCCTTTTTCCAATCGCGCCCATATTTTTTTTTACTATCACTAGTTTGTTTCGAGTGTTCTTGTGATTTAAGAAACCCAAAAGGCAGAGATAGAAACTTTAGCAAACGGGTGATATGCATCTACCATCTTCTAAAAAGAAAACAAAACCTGTTGTAGGGCATGCGGCAATGGAGCTTTTGAAAACTTTCCAAAAAGTACAATAGGAACTTTACAAGCCGGTGTAGCTTTTGAAAACTTTCCAACACGACATGAAAACTTTCCAAAACATGGTGGTGCATGCATGGCCACCCATACACAAAAAACAAAAACCATTCTCTATTGGATGGACGAAGACCACTACAAGCTAACGGTGGCATTTCCAAGATGTGATCCCGGTGAGCATGTGCTCCCCATCATCTGACGGCTGCGGTGGTATGCACAGCTAGCCGGGTGGCTAGCGAATCCGCGTCGAAAAGTATAATTCCTTATTTTTCGAAGGTGAATTACTTTTGACAAATGATCCATTGCAAGCTGACTATTACGTCAAAACTACACTTCAAAGGTGCTTTCAACCGTGATCATTCTTTTAATCCACTGACAATCACAAAAGCAAACACTTGATCACAAATATAAGTAACCGCGATAAGAATATATAGGCAAGAGAAACATGGCCAGGAAGCACTTTTTCAAATGTCAACGAAAGTGTTTTGGCACAAAAAAATCAGGTATTCGTATATGCTGCCTGAAAGGATCACTCCAAGTCAGACCAATAAGGTAGAAGGCTTTGAATCTAAAAACGGAAACAATTGATAAAACTGTCTCTGTGAAGAATGAAAGTTGCAATCTTAAACCCAGCAAGGTAGCACCAAATCATAGACAAAGACAACTAGACAAGCTTCAACCATACAGCATCAGAGCGTGCAAAGGCAACTAGACTATCCAACGACAATTGAAACTATGTCCTTTGACACTACAAAAAGGTAAGAACGAAGTAATGGAAAGGCACGAGGACTATGGCTAAGAATCATTTCTTTAAATGTCGACAGAGTTTCAGCACTTAAAATTAGTTATGCTGCGAGAATAACTCAAAGTCAGACAGTTAAGGTATAAGATCCATGCACCATTCATAATGGCAGCAGGTTTTGGAATCCAAAAATGCAAAACAATTGCCACACACCATAAAACTGCATCTGGGACAGAATAAAAACTTGCAATCTTAGCAGCATAAATTGACCTGGAAAAAATAGAAATGCACACAATCTAGCTACAGTTGAGCAAATGTCAGCAAGTATCAAGTCATATAAACAAAGACAACCAGACAATCTCCAACCATAGACAGCATCGGAAGCACACAAGGGACACAGGCCATGCACCATTCATCTTGTTGGCATGCCACACTCCATGTCCAATCATACGCAACAATGTGAGCACTAAGAGAGCTGGGTGCTAACCTGCCTAATATTCGCTAGATGACAATCAGAATAAACCACCATTGGCATAAAATGATCAGCCATCCTGTACATTTCAAATGCAGTTGAGCATAAGGGGTAGGAGGTATAGCATTTAAATCCACTAAAGAGCCATGTGGATTCAGTATAGGGTTTCCTATAACTGAACCTTGGCAACAAGATCCACGGTCCACAAGCTCCACATTGGTACCAAAACGAGCTTCCCCACATGTTGGCCATGTTCTAGAACTCTGTATATAAGCTTGGTTATAGATGAACGTTAGCTAAAGCGCCCTTCCTTTCTACTCCATGTAACTGACAGAACTGTTATCCGAGCCACTGTCAATTGTCAAGCGATTGCATCTGGCCAGCAGATCATCCTCCACGGTCTGATATGAGTAAAAGAATGGTTAGTTGTAATTTAGATTAAAACATTAACGATGATGGCAGTGAAGCTGAGTTCACCTTGTATGTTTGAAGCAAAAGTTGGCCACCAATCTGTTTCTCGGCTGCATAGCTGTCATAAGTTTGCATCAATGGAGCACTAACAACCTGCAACATGAGTGGAGACAGTAGAAGGATAAATATTGCAGGAAATATCATTTTGCATGATTCAAGCAACTGAATTTAAGTAACTTCGGTCAATTAACATGTTAGCTAATTCTAGACAATCTAGTCTCGTATTTTACTTTTGTATCTACAGTCTTTAGGCATTTTAAGAAGAAGCACACATCTTATTTTGGCATTTTAGAAGAACCACTAAATACTGGTAACCAAATGCAGAGGACAAGGAAATAGAACTGAAGAGAAATAATCAAACACAGCACAAAGGGTAATACTAATCCTACATACTAGGGTAAAACACTTCAATGCTGATAACATATTTTCTTTCTAAATTAAAAAGAACCTTCAAACAGAGCTCTGAGCAATCTGCCTCAGGAATACACAGATAGTGCATCAATTTCATGGTCTCCTTCTCCACAGTATCCTGGACCTATAGATAACATATATGAACAGTGTTAATAAACTAAAAAGAAGTAACACCAGCTCGCTGACTCATTAATTACTATTGAAGAGTACTGACCTTGGCAAGGTAATCTTGTAGAGGGTACTGCACAATCCATTCAGAACTTTTCCTGGAGTAGTAAGCATATGTATCTTGAAGAACAGCTTTTTTCATTAAGGATTTGACTTCAGAACGACATATGCCATGCATAATGCCCATCAAAAGGTCCATATCAACCGTCCTTCCATCACGCTCTTGGCGGATCTGGTTCAATTAAGTGTTATGTACAGAAAGAATGCATTTAACAATAACAACACAAAAAATAGCTAGTTTCAAAAATTACCGAAGTCAGTAGAGCCTCTGCCATTTCATTGTTAAAGAAGGAAAAGACCTAGCAAAAGGATGAAGGACATGGAAGTTGGGTACAGAAATGAGTAAAGCATCTTATAATAAAACCATGACGAATGTGGAAACAAAAACATTTCTCGCATAACACTTACTGTAGCAAAAAAAGAGGTGGCAGCAACGTCTTCAAGACAAGGTAGTTTTCTTTGCTCGACAAAGCAGCGGTTCAAATAGCTGAAGAAGCCAGATACACATTTAACCATGATACAATAGTTTGACCACATTTTCTGTAGCTGCCTCAAAAGGTCATCATCTCTCTTGTACATCAGATGGGGTAAAACCTAAGTAAATAAGCGGAAAAAGTGGTAAACAAAAGGGAACAAGGATGGATGCCTCTGATGCTAACGTAAGATATTTGTTTAGCACGTGATGCAAACAAGTACTGTACATGAAAGTTATATATGCACATCAAAATGTACAATCAGGTATTTTGATATCATGATGGCTCTGCAGTCGCCCCCTTGCTCATCATGCCAGCTGTGCTCTAGTCTCTGACATGACGATATCACTTTCATGGGTTTGATATTTAGGGTTTAGCTGTGAACAACTATGACAATAATAAGTCAATAACACAGGAAGTGCTATCAAAGAGGCCTGTCAAAACGCATAATAAGATTATATAAAGTTTCTCAATAGTTCCGAGTTACCATTTGCAACAAGAGTTCCCATACGCTATGAAAGAGATCAACTGTTTTCACATTATCTGGTTTGGAACTTAGTTCAAGATGGAACAACACTAACTTTTCACGAACATTTATACATTATGATACTATGGACATAACCACTCTGACAGTCATATCTCCAGACCAATACCTACTTAGATTATTCAATACTAGGTCAGCTAGATATTGTCTAGTAGAGGAAACAAAAGTCAGCAGTTAAAATATTTCAGTAATCATGTCGTGACTTTTAAATGTAATAAGTGGTTAAAACTATAAATATTTACTTAGCCATAGATAGAAAAACTAATAAATTGGAAACAAAGGCCAACATAGTACCAACACACGGACGGATTCTGCAAGTGTAGCCTTGTAACCGTTGTACATCTCTTCACAATAGCTGTTTGTCTGCACCGCCATTCTATAAGCACAGCTGGAAAAGTAGAGAACCGTAGCATGAGCAACAAATTTAAGTGATTCATTGTACATATTACACGGTGATAAAGAAGTAATGAGAGAACCATACTCGTAGCAATTCATGTACTCAGCCACAGTAGGCCTTGTACCTGTGGAACCCTCCAAAATCTTTGAGCATGTCACAATCCCCTGTTCCAGGACCCTCCATCCATCCTCAAAGCTGAGGTGCGCATTCATTTTAGTGCTTTGCTCCTACACTGATCAATAGGAAGATATCTGTAAGAGGGATTATTTTTGGATATCGGATAATTGTTTATTATAAAAGGGCATCATGAACACGAAATATTTTTTGTGCAAATGTCAACCAACTTTAGTTCGATATACAAATCAATGAAGGCATAGGATACTCTACAAAGGATATTGATGCAATGTTCCAGATGCCCTCATGCACCCATGTAGGAAACCATGCCTGAACTTTTGCAAGAAAGTATGAAGCTTTGTCTACAGATTTCACCGTTCAAAACTTCCATACTTAACTATCAATATATGATGCAAACAGAAAGCCTTTTTATAAATAAGAAAAATCTACCAACCAGACACTAACACATGGCGCCTTGGTGGCATTCATTCTAGATCTACCAGGACACAAGGCACTCCACGGAAAAAATCCGAACGCAGGAGTCGAACCCTGGTGGGAGGGTTGACGCTCACTTACCGCACCAACTGAGCAATGCTCAATTCTCAATAAAATCCTATTTATATCCAAAAGAAGATGCATGTTTCTCCTTCATAAGTGTAGTGCCCCACAGTAGGTGTTTGAGGGCGAGCGCTAGCCGCAGGTTTCCTATCAGTGCACCGACTCGCTACCACGTGCGTTCCCATCTCCTCTTAATTGCTCTTGTAGCGAAGTTGTATTTCCGTTACGCAATTAACGGGAAGGGCCCTAGTTGGAAATGTGTCTCCATCGTACAACTATATACAGACACAAACTAAGAAAGGTTAGTTGAAGAACCTAACCAAAATTAGCACATCTGTAGTAACAGAATAACACTACAAGAGAACATGGTCAGCCTTTTTTTTTTCTCAAACGCCGCAAGAAGCGTCGACCTAACATCAAAGTATGGGAATTCAGTCAAACACCCTACTTTGGATTATACTGCTCACAGCAATGAATATATCAGAACAAACCTCGCCTACAGTTCGAGCAAGCTAGGGTTCGTCGACACAACCACACAATCAAACCTAGCCTGATGAATCTCTACTCCCCGCTCCACAGCAATCCAGTAAGGCGGGGAGAACAGCGACTACAGGAGAAGACATCTGCTTCGGTGCTTCGGCGGGAGAGGCCTGGAGGGGACGCGCGACGGCGACGGTTCGGATCGATGGCCCCGTCGGGGGGCGAGGAGGGTAGGGAAAATTAAACCCTACGGCGAACCGCAAATCCATCACATCGGCATTCAGCAAGGGGACAACGGCGAGCGAGGAATCGGAATTCGCAACAAGCCGACGAGAACGTACGCATCCAAGAACAAACTAGGCGGGTGGATTTCGATTTGGATTCGGGATTCCCGACTCATGGCGGAACGAACTGAATGCTCGGGTCACAGCACGAAATCGATCGGACTGGGGACAGCGGAACCAGTCGATGATTCAACCGGGGGCGCGGGGAGAGGAGGAGGATGTGGAGATTACCGACGAGGGGGGTGAGGATCGGGTGCTGCTCGACGGCGCCGCCACCGCCCTCGTCTGATCTTCTCTCTCGGGCACTCGCTCGCTGTGGGGGTGGGGAGGGCAGCCGACGGCGGATGGGGAAGAGGGGTTTCTACTTTTTTCGAGGGGTTTGGCACTACCGTGCGCTCCTCTTGACAATGTAAACGAAGGAGCTCTTTACCGGGTGACCGTGGGCACGGTCATCCGTGGTGGGCCCCCACGACCACCATTACTCCTACCCCTTCCTAATTCTCTCTTCTTCCTCGGTTTCCTTATCTCTTCCTAATTTCTCTCCTTCCTCTAATTGCTGCGCCATGGCTGTTCTTCTCTGCCCTTTCTAGCCGGAGATCCTCTCCCCCTCTCGCCGGAGCTCCTCTACCTCCTCCTCCCACACCTCCTCCTCGCTCCCCCTTCTCGCCGGAGATCGAGCCGGAGCCGGCGACGCCGCGGCTCGTCGCGGCGGAGAAGGCGATGGCTCGAAGTGAGCGACGTGGAGCCGCCGGAGCCGCGACGGGTCGCAGCGGAGGTGGCGGAACGAGCCCGAAAACTTAGGGTTGGGGTGGGGGGGGTGGTTGCGGGCGTCGGCGAGAAGAAGCTGCCATGAGAGGGGCTTAGAGGGGAGGTCGGGGCGGCGGAGATCGGCGGCGTTGGCCGGCGTTGGCTGCAGGCGCCGGGTGTGGTGGCCGGATTTTCTTCTTGCTGGCCTTCTCCTCTTCTTTTTCTTCTCTCCAGCGAGCTGTTCTTTCCAACAGAAGATAATGCTACAGTGTCGGTCGGAAACTTAACCGTCGTTACGGGTGACCGTAAGCTAGCATTGCCCCAATGTAAATTTGTTGAAAGAAAAAAAGTTTACATGTAGTATACTCCGTTTGTGACTCTAACAAAAATATATTTTGGGAAAAAAATATGCGTTTTGCAATTTACTGGTTTTTGCACAAAAAAAAGATAGTACATTACATGATTACATAGGGTTGCTATATTGGGCAACATATCCCTTTTTTATCAGATAAAGGAATGGAATGAAAATAAGGAGCAGTACATCTTTGGCATAAAGGTGGATCATGGTAATTTTGTTGTTAGACCATCTTTAATAAATTTAAGGATTTCAAAATTCAAATATCTTGGCGCGCATGCAGAAAAGGCGCGAAAACATTGGTGGGTGGTCACATGTAGCCCGGCAAAAGAAGCGACAAGGGCACAAGGCGCGACCTATAAGTACTTTCTCTTAAATACTATTAGCGTGTATAGTTAGGTTAGATAGTCGTATTTGACTTATTCTCTAATTGTATTTGTAACCTAACTCTTGGCCTCTGGCCCATTATATAAACACCTGGAACCCCGCGTATACACGTGAGAGGCTTCCCCCCAAACTGTCTTGCCGTCCTACATGGTATCAGATAGATCCTAGACCTAAAACCGCCGCCGCCGCCTAAACCCTAGGCAGCCGCCGCCGCCACACCCCTCCCCTTCCGTTGCCACGATGACCTCTCCAGCCCACCTCGACGCCACCTCCGGCGCCTTGGTCTCCTCCACCGCCGGGACTCCGCCTCCTGGTGGCGCCACGCGCAGCAATGCGCCCGTGGTCCTCTCCCTCGACGCCTCCAACTACACCAAGTGGGGGATCTACATGAGGGCCTCCATCGGTCGCGCCGGCCTCATCGGCCACATCGATGGCACCATCGCCGCCAACCCTACCGACGCGACCTGGTCATCCAACGACTACTCCGTCCTCAACCACCTCCACTCCGCCATCAGCGAGGACGTCGCCGACATGGTGCTAGCCCGCGATCAGACGGCGCGGCAGCTTTGGCTCTCTTTGCTCGAGCTCTTCTCCGCCAACAAAGCCAGCAAGGCGATCTACCTCGACAACGACTTTCGCCAGCTGGTCCAGGGCTCCTCCTCCATCGCCGAGTACTGCCGCCGTCAGAAGCAGCTCTTCGACGCCCTCGCCGACTGCGACTCGCCGATCACCAACCGCGCCCTCGTCCTCAACACGCTGCGCGGCCTGGGTCCGCGGTTTGCCGCGGCCGCCACCGTGATCTCCATGACAGACCCGCTCCCCACCTTCATTCGGGCCCGGAGCATGCTCCTCATGGAGGAGATGCAGCAGGGTAACGCCGCTGCCAACGCCGCCTCGATGGCCCTCGTCGTCCACACACCTGCACCGGCCCCCTGCTCCGGCACGGCTTGCCGCGGCGAGTCCTCCACCAGCGGCACCAAGGGCAACAAGGGCAACAAGGGCAAGAAGAACAAGCCGAGGAACGGGGGTGGCCAGGCCGCCACCCGATCGGCTACCCCTGCACCCACGGGCCCGTGGGTGTGCTTCTCTCCTGGCTCCGGGCAGTGGCGTGCCCCCTCCGGCCCTAGCATCCTCGGCCCGCGCCCGCAGGCCTACCACACCACCTCGGCGCCGATCTTCCAGTCCGCACCGTCGTCCACCGCCTCGGCAACCTGGGACAACTCTGCGCTGATCGCCGCCCTCAACAACCTCGCCCTGCAGCAGGGCGGGTGGGTCATGGACTCCGGAGCGTCCTCCCACATGACCAATGATGACGGTAAAATTTCGGTTCATGCACCTCTTTCTTCTCCACACTTTGTTACCGTCGGCAATGGTCAAACCGTCCCGATCGTCTCCTCGGGTCACACATCCCTCCACACACCTTCGGGTCGAACCTTCAAACTCAATCATGTTCTTCTCGTTCCAAATATTATTCGTAATTTGCTTTCCATTCGCAAGTTTACACGTGATAATCTTTGTTCCATTGAGTTTGACGCCTTTGGTTTTTCTGTGAAGGACCTGAAGACCCGTCGCGTGATTCTTCGTTGCAATAGTGATGGAGATCTTTACACTTTCCCCGGCACGTCCACCTGCCGGCCGGCGTCCGCCTTGCTTGTGTCGTCCAATAAAGAGCTATGGCACCAACGACTGGGTCACCCCGGCCATGATGCCATGTCCTCCCTTCAGCGTCTAGATTTGATAAAGTGTAATAAAAGTCGTCGTTCTAGTGTGTGCAATGCGTGTCAACTCGGCAAACATGTTAGGTTGCCGTTTAGTTCTTCCACTTCAGTTTCTAGTGCTATGTTCGATTTGGTTCATTGTGATTTGTGGACATCACCCATCATAAGTATTTCTGGTTTTCGATACTACCTTGTGATTGTCGATGACTACTCTCACTTCTATTGGACTTTTCCGCTAACACAAAAATCAAACGCTGCTCGCACTCTACAGAACTTTTTCGCCTATGCACGCACACAGTTCAACGCCACCATTCGCTCCATTCAAACAGACAATGGCACCGAGTTCCTCAACTCTCAAGTTGATACTCTCCTCTCCTCACATGGCACTCAACTACGCCTATCGTGTCCGTACACTTCTCAACAAAACGGCAAGGCCGAGCGTGCTATTCGCACCATTGACGACACTATGCGTACACTTATGTTTCATGCTCATCTTCCTTCGGAGTTTTGGGCTGAAGCTCTTGCCACGTCCACCTACCTACTGAACCGGCGTCCCTGCAAAGCAATCGCTTCCGAGGTTCCTTACACACGCCTTCATGGTCGTCCTCCTAGTTATGACAATCTTAGGGTGTTCGGGTGTCTCTGTTTCCCTAACATGTCATCAACGGCCAAACACAAGCTCAGTGCTCGTTCTGCCGCTTGTGTGTTTCTTGGATATCCATCCAACCACCGCGGGTATCGCTGCTACAACCCCTCTAACGGCAAAGTCATCATCTCACGTCATGTGGTCTTCGATGAGACTGTTTTTCCGTTTCAGATTGCAGCAACACGGCCATCATCGCCGTCTACATCATCGTCGAGGCGCCTGGACTTCCTCTTCGATGAACCCCTGGTCGTCCCTGCTGCTGCTTCCCCTGCAAGCACGCCGGGATCACCTGCTGCGCCCACGCCAGGAGGCTCTGCCGCGTCACCACGGCAGCCTGCCGCGGCGCCACGACAGCCTGCCGCTGCCCCTCGGCAGCCTGCCGCTGCCACTTCTTCTGCCGCGGCAGCGCGTCGCGCTCGTCTTCGCCCGGCCGCCGCCTCCACCGCGCCATCCACGGATGCCGCCCCACGGACTTCGCGCTCTGGACGTGTCCTCCGTCCCGTCGATCGTCTAGACCTCTCGGTCGTCGACGATATAGCTGCCTCGGTTCCCACCACTTTTCGTCAGGCTATGCAAGACCCGCGGTGGCGTGCTGCTATGGCTGAAGAGCATCAAGCTCTCCTCGACAACGGCACATGGTCCCTGGTTCCTCGACCACCTCAGGCAAATGTAGTGACTGGCAAGTGGATTTTTCGCCAAAAGTTTCACTCCGATGGGTCTCTAGCTCGCTACAAGGCACGTTGGGTTGTCCGTGGATTTTCTCAGCGCCCTGGTATAGACTACGACGAGACTTTTAGTCCTGTCGTCAAGCCTGCTACTATACGATTGGTTCTTCACATAGCCGTCTCCAGCTTTTGGCCAATTCGTCAGCTTGATGTCAAGAATGCCTTCCTCAATGGCAACCTTGATGAGGTGGTTTACTGTCAGCAGCCGCCTGGGTTTGTGGATCCAGCTCGTCCTGATCATGTCTGTCGCCTCCACAAGTCTCTCTATGGACTCAAGCAAGCTCCTCGTGCCTGGTACCAACGGTTTGCCACCTATCTTGCTACCCTTGGTTTCATTGCCTCCAAGACGGACACCTCCCTGTTTGTTCTTCGTTCTGGCAGTGACACGGCCTACTTGCTTCTTTATGTCGACGACATTATCGTCACAACATCCACTACTGGTTTTCTTCAGCGTCTGTTGGACAGATTACACAGTGAATTCGCGATGACTGATCTTGGGGACCTACACTTCTTCTTGGGGATTGCTGTGCGCCGATCCTCTACTGGACTGTTTCTTTCACAGCGCCAGTATGCTGCTGATCTCCTTCAGCGAGCGGGCATGTCTGATTGTCATCCATCACCAACCCCTGTTGACACTCAGGCTAAGCTCTCCGACACTGATGGTGATCTCGTTTCTGATGCAACGGAGTACAGGAGTTTAGCAGGAGCTCTTCAGTACCTCACTCTCACTCGTCCGGACCTGTCATATGCGGTTCAGCAGATATGTCTTCACATGCATGCTCCACGACAGCCTCATATGGCTCTCGTCAAGCGTGTCCTCCGCTATGTTCGTGGGACTATGGACTTTGGCCTTCATCTCCGTGCATCCGCCTCCTCCGACCTGATGGCCTACTCTGACGCAGATTGGGCTGGGTGTCCCGACACGCGTCGTTCTACATCGGGTTACTGTGTGTACTATGGCGATAGTTTGATCTCTTGGTCCTCCAAGAGACAGACCACCGTCTCCCGTTCTAGCGCGGAGGCTGAGTACCGAGCTGTTGCTCACGCGGTTGCTGAGTGCTGTTGGCTTCGTCAGCTTCTACAAGAACTCCATCGACCGCTACACACCGCCACACTTGTCTACTGTGACAATGTGTCCGCCATCTACATGTCGACCAATCCTGTGCAGCATCGCCGCACCAAGCATATTGAGATCGACATTCACTTCGTCCGAGAGAAGGTGTCTCTTGGAGAAGTTCGAGTTCTGCACGTCCCTTCTGCACTTCAGTTTGCTGATATAATGACCAAGGGGCTACCGTCTTCGATATTTCTAGACTTTCGGTCCAGTCTGTGCGTCCGAGAGCCTCCCGCTACGACTGCGGGGGGGTGTTAGCGTGTATAGTTAGGTTAGATAGTCGTATTTGACTTATTCTCTAATTATATTTGTAACCTAACTCTTGGCCTCTGGCCCATTATATAAACACCTGGAACCCCGCGTATACACGTGAGAGGCTTCCCCCCAAACTGTCTTGCCGTCCTACAAATACGACACGTGGCAACTATGCATGGAACCACCTAGGATTAAAATGTCTAAATATGACGAGTGATTATTGATATCCATCGCGCCTTAGTATTTTACTAGCATAATACCCGTGCTTTGCTATGGGTTGATTTTTAATGACAGCCTACATAATTATCTATGTGCTTTTAGTACTGAAATAAAAAAATCAATCATTCCATTAGGTAAATTCAATTTTGTGCATGGTTTTTTTGTGTGGATGTTGACATGTAGTTTTGGAGCTATAGTTTGAGGTAGTTTCGATGGCTATAGCAATGCAACATCCTAGGCCTCTCAACACGACATGATATCCATATAAATGTTACAAAGACCATTTAAGTTTTTCTTCTTGCACAAACACTTGCAAACAAGTTAAGGCAAATGATGGCACATCTAATCGTGTTACTATACAATAAGTACTGTCAATTAATATTTAGTTGTTTCATGACCTGAAGCATATATCGATTAGTGATTATCGTTATTAAGCCGTACTCAACAAAGCTTCAACAGTAATATTAGGTTGAAGGCTTGGAGCCTAGTGTTTACATATTTACTTTAGTTCCCATTTTTAAGACTCCTTGACCTTTCGACATATAAAATTATAAATAAACCTTCATAGTGTGACAACAATTTTTTTTTAAAGAGACTGGTTTTTTGTCTGACTCAGCAGCCAATTGTATACATAAGTATGGATTCCTTCTACCAAGTAAAATCATAGTTAGTACATATAGTAATGTTTCCACTTTGAATTTATGTTTAAAACAATAAAAGCCACTGGTTAGACGACGGACAGAAATAACTTCTGACTATAATCTACATGACACACGGATGAGATAAGACCAAGTGTAGGGAGGGGAATGCAGAATCAACAACCGGACGAGCAAGATGCATATTTAAACACATGATGCAATTTGACAATCTAAATTAAATTATATCACCAGGTGTAGAAAATGATTAATAGCAGTGAGGCTCCCAATTGCCGGACCTGGTCAAAATACTACACGAGCCGATAATAAAGCAACTGTAGAGCGGAGGACATGGCGCCAAGTTTAGCGCTCCGGGAGATTTCCACTTGCTTACAAATTGGATCGGCTAGAGTTGAGGCCAGCATGCTGTTAGTCCATCTATCCATGCATAAAATTGTATCGCTCACAGAGTCAGAGTTGATGCCTGAGTGCGCCACAGTCCAACACTCCGTGAGATTTCTATTTGTTTAGATTATTAGATTTATTTCTTTGCCGTCTATCCAAACTTAACATACTTGAAAATTTCAGCTCCCTCAAAAAATTTATCAGCATTTACTTGAGGAAATCGAATTGCTTTGTTTTACAACGAAAGAGCATGATTTTCCACAACATAATGTGGAGGCAAAAAATTCCGTTCGTATTTAAGGCTGAGATGGAACAGCACCTAAAGAATAAAGATACTTTTACGTGAAAAATGAAACCTGCGGTGTCAAAACTGATCCTATACCAGCATTCTTACGCTGGTTGTGGATCTATTCTTTGACCTATGTATGCTTCAAATTCATACATTCAAAATTGTATCAACAATAAAGCACAACCATATGAGTTATATAGCAAATTTCCACTTCGGCAGGATTATAGACATTGTCGACTGCAACCCAAAGCCATAGATGTTTTCAAAAGCTATGCACGCATCTTGAACATAGATGTTTCAAAAGCTATGAACACATCATGAACATGTCAAAAAAAAATACCGGGAGGCAAACAAATGTTTCCTTGCCTTGTGATTACATGAGCCTCATCCTATAGAATTTTTATTTTCTTTCTTTTCGACCACAATGTTCCGAAAATATAAGATTCAGTTCCTTTGAAAAAAATAACAAATTAAGATTTCATAAGATCAGTTCAGTTAACCTAGAATTTCACATTCAAGAGACTTTGCGTTCAATTTTTAAAAAATTTATCAGCAACCAGTGCAAGACTAATTGATATATATACATTATTACTACATATCTGATGATGTCCGTGCGTTGCAACGGGAATTAAAAAAATGCAATATAAATATCCGTTTTGAAATATAAGCCTTTTTAGAGAGCTAAATTCAAAATGAAGGTAATATATTATTATTGGTACATCACCGGCCTAGAAATACACATTCTCATATACTTAGTTTTTGTAATTTTAGACAAATTTGCCTAAAATTATGTCAATATTCATCAAACGGTGCGATAACTTATTTGGATCAACAGTAGTAGTGAACACTTTATATGCTCCACAGGTCACAAACAATTACACATACTAAGAGATGAAAAAATATATTTTTTTAAGCAACTGAATGACTTGAATAAAATAGGATGAAGCAGCAGTCCAATCTAGAACTGCTTCAGCGCATGTATGTGACTATGTAAGGCCGCCATTGTTCTGTTCTTTTTTGTGTAGAGGCCACCGTCGACCTGAGACGCACCCTCTCTCCCAGAAAATTCCTTTCTTCCCCATCCATTCATTTCCCTGCGGCTCGTCTTCCCCACAAAATCGTGTCCCGATAAATCTAGCAAATCCGGTGCTGGGCTTCATCTTCAGTTTTATCTTCTACCTTTTCAGACTATACAAAGGCAAAAACTGTTCTTTCCTCTTAAAAATCTCACCGTCGTTCTCTTTTCCTGACTCCTGAGACAAGCCGAACCAAAATGAATCAAATCCTCCATTCAATCCTTCTCAGCAAATTGCGGTGGAGCAGAAAGGGGCTGGATGGGAGGGGCTATCGGCCACGTTTACCCGAGCTGGCGCTGGTTGATTTCGGCTGGCATGGACGCAACCCGGTCTCCACGCGGTTCCGGGCGACGGCGAGCTAGTGAAGGGTCAGGCGGGAGCCAAAATTAATAGATCGAGCAAGGCAGGATGGGAATATGGACTCTAAGTAATGGTTATGGTCTGGTTCATGGAGATTAGCGGCATGAAGCGGAGATGAGAAGGTGATTGGGGGGATAGGGAAGCAAGAAAGAGAGGCCGACCCGCAGTTCCAAATTCTTGAACACACCCGAGACCGGGACAGGCTTGGTGGAAGGTAGGACGACGCAGAGGTGTCACCTACTTCCCGTCGGCGGAGGAGAGCCAAGGAAGGGGACAGGAGAAAAAATCAACACGCAGGCAAAACTCTAGCCTCGCGTCGCCCCCCTTCCACATCGAGCGCCGCCAGGCCTCGACCCCCGCCTCCACGCTCGCTCAGGCCTCCGATTCCTTCAAGTCGTCTGCGCTGCCGCCCCCTCGCTCTCCACGCTCGACCTCGACCCCAGGGACTCCTGTCGACCTCAAGCCCCGACTGGATGCATCCATCGGTAGCATCCAGTCGGACCTCTCCGTCCCGGACAACCTCAAGCCCCGACTGGATGGCCTCCTGTCGACTTCCCTCGCCACAGGCACGGGCATGTTTCCTACTCCTCGCCAGCGCCTACTTCGGTAAGATGGTCTGCGGAGGCAGTTCACCACCCCTGGAGAATGCTCCCGTCGGAGGTGTCTGCGCCGGTGAGTGACAAGGCTGTGGTAGCCGGCTATCAATCGGCGGCGGAAGCACGCTCGCGAAGAAAGGGGATCCAAAGGAACGGAGGCAGGAGATCGCCGGTGCGGCGGCGTCGTCCGTGGAGGAGGAGGGACCGTTTTCGGCACTGACTGGTTTTTTTACGGGACGGTTTTCTTTACGTACGGGGTTTATTTGACGGACGAAAACTGGCTTTTTTACGTACCACGGTTTTGTGACCATCACGACCTCAAGCCGTATTATTAGTAGAGATTTTATTTTGACTAATAGGGAAAGCCCTTAGTGTAATTTATATATTTACTAAAAGGGTACAAAGAAAGGAGGAGATACTAATAGAAGGTGAACATTTAAGTTAAAATGTGAGAGGATGCAATGACCATTAGCCGCTATGATTTAGGTACCCTTGATTTACATGGAATAGCTATTTATTTTATGATTTTTATATGCAATAATTTCATAGAATACAAAGCACAGTTTTGTTTTGGTTCACCTCAAATGTGTGGTTCTTTTTTCTGTAGATAGTATGTGCACAAACACACAATGTTAGAATGTATAACTACCAAGAGGTAGGGGTTGAACCCTGAAACCGGCAGTGAATTGTCCAAATTATCAGATGCTTGTATTCTAGAAAATGAAAATTGGATGTGGAAATATTCGAATCCAGATGAAAATGAAAACATATGTGGAAAATGTCAAGATTTTTTACAAACAGAAATACAATTTAGTACTAATGTGGAAATATCAAGATTTTTTACAACTACAAATGTCAAAGTTCGATTTGTGATGAAATCCAAATAGATGTGAAAAATATAGAGATTTTTTTACAAATACAAATGTAGTACGCCCTCCATCCCGACAAGGATGTCACAAATTTTTCCAGACCGCATGCATCTACACACTAGAAACATGAGACATCCTTTTCAGGATGGAAGGACTACTAATTTTGTAACCAAAGTTGGATATGGAAATGGATATATTTGTATCCGAATTAAATTATGTTAGCCAAGTTTAGCCTGATATGCCAATGTTCTAACCTAAAAACTAACAAAGTGGTCAAAATATTGTTTCTGTGACTGAAATTGAACTGTATAATGTGTATTAGATCGGCATATTTATCTTTCTAGCATCTATATAGTTGACTCATCATAAGACATGAGTATGTTATCTCGTTGTATTCGTATCGATCTGGTCTAAATTAAGAAATTCCAATCCGCTCCATATTAAAAAACCATTTGCTACTCATGCAATAACATGCATATTCGTTTTAGAAATATGAAAACAGATATTGAAAGAGCGCTATCTAATCCATTTCCACCCCTCGAGGAAGGAATAATGAAAAGAATATCCTTGTAGTCGTTCCGATGTAAGTAGTCAAAAAAAATGAGGATGATCCGCGCTTAACTGAGGATCTTGGTTTAACCAGGAGATTTCCCCTTAGTTCTTTAGTCTGATCATATAGTATCTCCCCAGAGATCAGAGACTTGTCATGAAAAATATTTCACCGACAACTCAGAGACTCTAGCAAAGACTCAGAGTCATTCACAAAGACTCAACACCTCAACTTAATGTAATCTTTCCCTTTGGTCCCGATCCCCTCTATAGTGTTCTAGGCTACTGGTTGCACGGTCCTAGGACTGACCATAATTTCATCGTCCACGCGCTGTAATTTTTTTGTGGAGACCATATTTCTCTCTCCCCGGATCTGCGACATCTGCCTATATTAAGTCAGTGTGGGTTCTAATTGTCAGTTTATTTTTTAGCTTAATGAGCAACTATTTTTGAAAGAACATATTGCTTCTGGTCGCAAAGAAAAACTTTGTGGCACGAAAATATGAAACTCACCCAAACAATGAAACTTCTCTACCGGAGGCCCAAAACTTGATGGTGCATCTGAAGTTCTAAAACCTGCGGACAGGTGCTGAGGCCCATAGCTAATACTACCACCCAGAGGTGTTGGACACCTGCCCATGCCATAGGCCGAGTCACTTCTGGGCCTTCTTTCTGAGCCCACGGCAGAGAAAATTAACATATGTGATGCACGCATGCTTGCGTCATCCATGAATCACATGGATTATGGATACATTTATGCGCGTTGCCCTCCCTGGTAGTACTACCTGCTAGGCTGCTACTGGTCTCAGCACTGCATGCTGTGAAGTAACAGGGGAGCACGTACGGCGGTGGCCGTCGCACAGGAGTCACAGCCTAGCTGCAGCATAGATCAACAGTTGGAGCCGGCCAGAGCGCACGTTTTCTAATTTCTCCCCTCGATGACAGGCTCGATCATCAACAGGTACAGGGAGGTCACCGCAGGATTCCATCAACAGTTGGAGCCGTTCTATCTCTCTCGACATTGCTGGCGGCGCTAGATCGAGGGCGTCGGGGACCAGTGGCGCTAGATCGAGGGCAATCGTGGCCCGCGGCGGCAGATCGACGGAGATTGCAGCTGGCCCAAGGGCGATGGCAGCGCGGTGAGGTTGGGGGCCCAGACTATCCCACTGCCGACCGGCCTTGGTGGCCACGCGCGATTGAGGAGGCGTTGAGGTGCCGGCAGAGAAGGAGATGGACGCCGGATCTGCTGCATGCACCCTCTCTCCTCTCCTCTTGCGCCTCACTCGATCCCACAGGAATTCATTGCGAATGTACAGCGATTGTCACCCACGTCTCTGTCATATTTTTTGGTGTATGTGAGTATGTCGCTCGTCAACAGAACAAGCCAGAGTCCCACATGTACAGCGATTGTCACCCAATTAACGAGAGCTCAATTGTCAATTTGAGCTGAGTTGAGTTGTTGAAGTTAAAAAGAAAAAAGTGGTAACATCACCATTATAATTGAAAAGGTTACCACAACAATCTATCCAGTACTCCTCCCCTAAACCAAACACTCAAATGGCTATCCCTAACCACATTTTAGTCAAGACAACCAAACAGAAAAAATGGCTATCCCTAACCAGGTGGTTGGGGATATCCCCATCCCCTAGAGGATACCCTCTAAACCAAACAGTCCCTTAGTGTGTATATTTAAGTGAACCTACACACTAAAAAATGTCCAAATGCATTTGCTTCACAAAGCTAAAATATCTTATATTTTAAAACGGAGGGAGTAGATCCGTTATACAGATCAACGCAGGGTCGAAGACAACTGAGGGCGGCTCAGCCCGCCGACGCAGACGGATCACGGCCGTCCGAAACATACAGGAGGCATGGTCCAACGGAGCAGATGTGGGAGATAATGACTGTTTGTGTGACACACAACATAATACTTTAGGGTTAGCGTGATGATTGCCTCGATGACCAAGGGTGAGAATTTTCACGGCGAGTTGGTTGCGCATGCGCCTAGACCAACAATGTTTCTGAAGTTCCTTCATGTGTATCGTGATACTCGTCACCAGGCAACTCAGAATCAACTCATAAAAATTTGGTCGAGCATATATGGATTCACGATATGAAACTATCAAGCTTCATGCATTAGCCAACCCAACCAAAAGTCTGAACTGACAAAAAAGAGCTAGTGCAGTTCACTTATACACTTCACAACATAAGCAACTAGTCATTTCCTCTCATTTTATTTGATTTTACATGCCATTATTTGATTGTGAACGATGTTTGATTGTAAACTATTTTAATTTATTTAATGCAATCGATTGATTTTATTATGTATAAAATAGCCAAAATGGTTGAACTATGACAAAAATAGGCAAAACAATACAGCTAGCGCGAACCAAATAGGTGTCCGCTTGGTTCACCCTCGTTCCAAACGATCTAGATTATTATTTTTCCCGCAGGTCACCCTAGATAAACCAATTAGACACCTTTGGTGTTTGAAATGGGGCAGCCCGCTGGAGTTGCTATGACATTTTTCTTTTCTCTACTTATCCAAAGATTCAAAGCTCACGGGCCACTCTATTACTCCCTCTGTTTTTAAATATAAGATATTTTAGATTTGTGAAACAAATGTATCTAGACATCTTTTAGTGTGTATATTCGAGTGAATCTACACACTAATAGATGTCTAGATACATTTGATTTATAAAGTTAAAATATCTTATATTTTAAAATGGAGGGAGTACGTGTTATCTCTTGGTATGTGACCTAGTCTCTTCCTCTCTCTCTCTCCATGATAAGTGCCGTCAAGCCCTTTCAATCTTCGATAAAAACACACATCACACCACGGCCGTCGACGACATCAATCGCCTTGAGTACGATTGCTACGAATGCTCGTTGGTATCCACCACCTGAGGCATACCATATGTATCCGATCGACCATAGATGAGGTGGCAATCGAAACAAGAAACCGCTGTCAGCATGTGCATCGATCCATATTGAAGTCCTGAGTGAGTTCGTTTGATGCTCCAAATGGAGACTTAAATATGTGCAAATGTCTCTTATGGTTCACCATATGCATGCAGACAAAACCACAAACCTGACACAACACAACAAAACTCCGGGCTTCAAGGTTCCATTGTTTACCATTCGCCGGTCCATCATTTGGATTCTCAGCACAAACCCGTTGAAGAGAATCTAGAATCATTTTATATATATACCAGGAATCTTGTTATTTTTTACCTATATTATTACATGCTCCTGCAATAGAAAATTTAGATTCTCCATGCTAGCGAGCATTAATTCTTGTCCAGCCTCCACCGGATTGCACGCATGCACCGCCCAAAAGCCTACAAGCTGTTTGTCTCTTCTTGTTTCAGTTTTTTGGATTTTATTTCTGTTTCTTGACAGTCCATGCATCTTCTTCTACTAGCTAGTTGTTCTTGTCAAGTGCTTCTAAAGCATTTCTTTATTTTTCATTTACACAACTTTGTATCGTGCGCTTGTTAGTTGCAGCTGTCCATGTGCAATGGATGCAGTTACGTTTAAATAGGCGAGTACTTCATTGGATACGTTGTGTGAAATACTAGTAATTAGGTGTGCCGGCATTAGGGGTTACTTAATTTCGTACCCCAAGCGCTCAAAGGACAATGCATTCCATCGCGTCCGAAGATCCCTTTCATCTCAAGATTCCTTGAATGGACTAGCTCCCACTTGGTGGAGACCTTATTAGAATAAGAAATGAGCGCGAATGAAAATACAGGAATAATCAAACCTCTTAAAACTCGATGCTCCAAGAATGAGCGCTCAAATACGCGTAGGCAATGACAAGGAAGCAAATACCTTATGGTTTCCCAGCAAAAAAAAAACCTTATGGTTTGATTATTCCTGTATTTTCGAGCGCTCACTTGGTGGAGACCTTAGAATAAGGAATGAGCGCGAATGAAAATACAGGAATATATTTGAGCGCTCATTCTTGGAGCATCGAGTTTTTACGAAATGTATGTGGCGAGCTGTCCCTTATTTGTGCACCTACCCTAATCAGCTAATTTGAAATAGCTAATCACACATTTACTTTGAATTATATATCCTTGTAATTTTCATTGATTGGTAAGAGAAACATGTATGGGATATAAAAGTCCACCTATCAATTTTTTGCAATCGCTAAATAAAAAAAGTAAATAAACATCAAGTACTTTGGTATAGCTTAAAACACCAGCCATTACTTGTGTCATCTCACATGAATGGATTTTCATGAGAACTTTGGACGAGTACAATTATTAGATTATTTTTTGGCTACAGTGGCTCCCTTCATTCCAAGATCTAGGTTGTCAAGATTTCTATAGAACTTAAAATAATGCTTCCCAGCTATTCAAAAGACAAACTCAGAAATTTTGACTTTATTTTCAAATATTTTATTAAAAATGGGCTATACTATAGTATCTGAATTGACTAATGCATACAACCTCTTATTTCATTATTATTTGCAGATGTCCAACGAGTATTATCTCTACTCACTACTCTAGTTCTCTTTGTTCGACAAAAAATCCCGTCTTGTGCAACCTAAATCTTTCAAAGAAATCAAAGGCATCATTACACATGGGTAAAAATCATGTATTACATCTATGTATGTTTTATATTCCTAGATGTTCTGTAATTGTTGCAAGCTAAAAAAAACACTTTGATTTGGCAAAAGATAAAAAGATGGTAATTCCTATGGATTTGGTCATTGTCGCAGATCGCTTGATTCATGGAAATGAGACAAGGAAACTCACAGGAAATTCTCCTTGGATGCCATTTAAGATATTTTTTTGGGAAAACTAACATCCACTAAGTGCTTCTTTTTGATTCATGTGCATACAATTAAAGTAAAGCACAATATATGTGTCAATGATGGGACCCGTCTACTTAGTGTTGGAACAATCTAGTTGGATTCATGTGTTTGTATTCATACAAGATAAACCTCATGTGAATATTTTTGCACATGCATTTCTATGGTTTCTTTTTGGAATCTTGCATATTTTTAGAATTTTTGAAGCAAGAGAGCCAAAAAGCATATAGTCCTCTTCCTTTCTCGGAGACATAGGGCCTAAGAGCATCTATAGCGGATCCCGCAAAATAACATCTTTTTTGCACTTTTGGGCAAAAAACAACCCCGATCATATCCCACAAATTGGGTCGCAGCGTATTTTTTTTTGCATGCAACTCTAAATCAACTCCCGTGTACCCCATATACCCAATAAACTGCTCATTTCCAGCGATCCCCACAAAGCTCAGAATTCCAACATGACGGAGATTTTAGGACTAGGCCTTCCCCTGCAGCTTCCACCTGTCCTTGGCACCGGCCGTTGAGAGGGTCCTCCGGGGCCCTCTGCATCATTCCCACCTCTCATGGAGCTTGCGGCGTCCCCTATTTGTGCCCCGCTAGACCTCTCGTGCACCCACCATTGATCCACTTTATGACATCTCCACACCACTCCCCTTCAGGTTGCCGCCCTCTCTCCATGTCCGTAAAGGTTGGCGATTAACTCCTTGGATGTAGGGTATTTGTGAAAATACATGAAGGTATTTTTGTTTGATTTTTATATTTTTCCATCGCTGCAAATCATATTTTTTTAGTAATTAACATTTTAAGTAAGTTCATTCATTAGTTCTTGAGCTCATCTATGATGGAGTTATTTTTAGGACCCTTCATTATCATAATAGTTGTTTGATGATAATGAGATTGAGGACATCATTCTGATGCTTGTCGTGAAAGAAATCGAGGAGGAGAAGAGAAACTGGGAGTCGCGTGCCCAACTTCATGATGATCTCATTTAGCATTAGTGGCAACTATTTGGGATGTATTCTCCCATTATTCATGTCTCTTCACATTTAAGCATGTACGAACCATTATTTACATTTAGCACCATTCTTTATATTTTAATTGTTATAATTTAGATCATCATTGTATGGCTTGATGTTGAGACATTAATATAGTTGTTTTTAAATTAATTTAGAGATATAAAAATGGAGGAATTTTTACAGCATGGTGTTTTGGAGGATATGTTCAAACCTGTGCGGTACTCTTTTTATGGTACAAGTTTTGCGGGATCTATTCTCCCAGAACCTGAGCTATTTAGTGGCTGCAAACCGCTTTTATGGTATGCTTTTTTTTGCGAGAACTGCTAGAGATGCTCTAAGGATACGTATGGATCATGTCTACAACAGCCCTACTGATGTCTACGCATGCGTCTATTCTTGTAGACAGCTTTAGGCCTCCAAGTGCAGAGGTTTGTAGAACAGCAGCAAGTTTCCCTTAAATGGATCACCCAAGGTTTATCGAACTCAGGGAGGAGGAGGTCAAAGCTATCCCTCTCAAGCAACTCTGCAATTACGATACAGAAAGTCTCTTGTGTCCCCAACACACCCAATACACTTGTCAGATGTATATGTGCACTAGTTCGGTGAAGAGATAGTGAAATACAAGTAGTAGTGATGATTAAGTAGTAAATGCAATCTGAAATAAATATCGCTGCGAGCAAACATGTAACAAAACTGAATGTAAATGGTGTTCAATGCTTGGAAACAAGGCATAGGGATCATACTTTCACTAGTGGGCACTCTCAACAAAATAATATAATTGAACCAATAGATACTAACTTCAATATGCAACTCAAAACAATTCTCCAATGGAAAACAAACACTAATCATGCGTAGGGCTACGAAGCACTCCTCAAAGTTCGCATGTACCCAAACTAGATTGTCCCACACTGTCACCGTGAACGCACTAGATGGTTCCAACAAACACCAACAATTCATAGAGACATTAACCAAAAAGACACACATAATGCGCACACTAGTCACCTTCACATTACGATACAAGGCGTCTCCGGAGATTACAATAATAAAGCACGGGAGTAGCATAATATCTGAATAATATCATCTACCAATTCAACTAGATACAAAGCTCACGATCACATAAAGATCACATCATGGGAGAGAGAGGTGAACCACATAGCTACCGGTAGAGCCCTCAGCCCCGGGGGAGAACTACTCCCTCCTCATTATCAGAGGCAGCAACGGCGATGGAGATGGCGGTGAGGTCGATGGAGACGGCGGAGACGGCGATGGAGACCGATGGAGATGGCTCCGGGGGCACTTCCCCGTCCCGGCAGGGTGCCGAAACAGAGACTTCTGTCCCCCGAAATTTGTCTTCGATGGCGGCGGTGCTGCGGAACTGTTCTGGGAAAAACACCGATTGTTTTAGGGTTTTCCTTCGGAAGGCTTTTTATAGGCGGAGGGGCGGCATCAGAGGTGGGGCCAACTGGCCTCACCATGGGACGGCGCGGCCAGGGGCTGGGCCGCCCCCCCTGGTGGTGAGCCTGGCTCCTGGTCCCCCTCCGTCTCATCATCGGTCTTCACGAAGCTTCGGTAAAAATAGGAGGTTCAGCTTTTGTTTCGTCCAATTCCGAGAATATTTCATGTGTAACTTTTCTGAAACACAAAAACAGCAGAAAACAGGGAACTGGCACTGTGGCATCTTGTTAATAGGTTAGTTCCGGAAAATGCATAAAAATGCCACGAAGTGTAACAAAACACAAAGCAAATGGTGTATAAACAAGCATGGAGCATCAAAAATTATAGATACGTTTGAGACGTATCAAGCATCCCTAAGCTTAACTCCTGCTCGTCCTCGAGTAGGTAAGTGATAACAAAAGAATAATTTTTGAGGTGACATGCACCTTCACAATCTTGATCATCTATGTAAAGCATTGAGTGTTGGGATCAAAGAACATAAAACATGGGCATAAAAGATATAATCTTGACAATAAAACTTAGCAACCATGTTATAACATGAAAAGAAACACAAACGAAAGATCATGAATAATGAAACAATGAAAGTCAAACGTGTGTTCAAATCATATGGAAAAACATATCAAATGGTTTTCAGCTTGTCCTTCATGGATTAGCAAAACATAAATGCATAGGACACCTTCAAGTTTAAGAGGGCGACTAGATACAAATAATTTAAGAACAAGTGAAACCATAATCATGAATCAATCAATGATAAACTTTGGGACTATGCACATTAAACTCAGAATGGCAACTATGCTCTCTTAGATGGTGCATAAAGATAGAAGGTGGAGACTCAACATAAAAGTAAAAGAAAAGCCCTTCATAGAGGGAAGAAGTGATTGCAAGTTTTATAAACCTTCAAAAATTATGGTACTTACTAGCTTTGAGCTCTCATTGCCCCCATCATAGGCATCTTGAATGGTTAAAGTTAATGCGAAAACAATTGTGAGCATATGCTTGACAAATCATAAGTTGAAAACCTCGTGTCCCGTGAAGTACGAATACCCAAACCTCATCCTACTCGACTTAGGGTCCCAAGCAAGCTCTTGTCATTGTAAGTATACACATATCATCGAGAACCGCCAATGGGGTACCTCCTTGCCCGATGACATGGAACAAGCCCACATCAAAATGACAGGACAAACAGACAATGAACACCTCGGCATCCCGTTTATTTACCATTGGTATAGCTTTTTATTGTGAGATGCGTCGTCGAATGTCCACTATGGGCATGCTGTAAATTTCCACCATGAATAATGCATGGCTTAGATTAGCGGCCCAGGCATTTCTCTAACACATATACAAACTCCATGATCTCGCAAGATTCCCAACTTATTTCATATCACGAGTATCCATAAACAAAAGATCACGATATCAACTCAAATAAGAGAAGTGCAATGTTAAAAGCTTTCCCCATGATGGCATGGTTTGGCTAATTCCCAACTTACAACTTGCAAGCATAACATCAACATAAGAGAGCCACAATGTCAAAATTTTAAAAGCGAGAAAAGTAAAGTGTGCCATCAGGTTCGTGAGAGCTTTACTGACTAATTTTCACATAACACCAAAAATAGTTTAATTCGAAGGATAGATAAAAGAAGGTCAAATGTACTTTGGAATAGAAAATTGCTAATAGGTATGTATGGTGGACACATTGGAATAACTTGGTTTTTGGGAGTTGGATGCACGAGTAGAGCTCATACTCAGTACAAAACGAAGGCTAGCAAAAGACTAGGAGCGACCAACTAAGAGAGCAATAACGGCCATAATCATGCATAGCGACAAAACATCATTAAAAGAAGCACAAAATGGCAACACAAGTCAAAAACTAAATGATCATAGAGGCTTATGGTGACTTGTTAGAGTCAAACATGTTGTAAGCATGCGCCAAGTCAACCCAAATAAAGCATCAAGGAGAAAACTAAATAAATGCTTCCATATAATAAAAACAACACATAATTTTTTAAGGGATTTCTATTTTCGTGCCCTCAGGTCGTTAGTTGTACTCAGTTTTCCCCAGCCGCTTAACTCTTCCTCAGTTTTCCCCTCGCTCTAGTTTGAAACCCCTCGCAGACGCTCGGACGGGAGGAATCCCGTTAAGTTTACCGTTGGTTGGTGCTGGCAAGTGGGGCCGCCGTTGGTGCCGGCAAGTGGGGCCGCTGTTGGTGCCCCGCAGTGGACACGCCTCCACTTATCCAGATCATCGTGGGACCCGCAACTTGTCCACGTTAGCGCGCCGGACCCACAGCTTACCCAGGTGCCCGTTGCAAAATGGGAGCCCGAGCCAGCCCCGCGCCCGTGCCCGTGCCCGTGCCATTGCTTCCCCCTTCTTTCCCCGCGCCCCATTGTTCTTCTTCTCCGGCAGCGGCAGCCCTTCCCCGGCAGGCGGGTGATGTCTAGTTTCTCTTCGACCTCCCGTTCTTCATGGCCGCAGTATGGACCCGTGCCTTTGACAAGATGCCCTGACTGCCCACGCCAAGAGCCTCTGAAGCGGTCGATCTGTAAGACGAACGACAACGGCAACCGTGGACGTGAATTCCTTGCATGCGAGAGCTTGCCATATAGAGAGGGGGATAAGGTTAGATCTCGCTCCAATCGCTCTGTTTTCTATCGATTTTCTTGTTATTCCCTCGAATTTGGGATTTAGGGTTCACGTTGTTGTTTTCAGATCCTGGAGAAATGCAGGTATTTCGAGTGGATCGATGTGTACGTACAGAGGCTTAAATTGCAGGAATCAATTGGCGGTATTGGGGAGCGCAATTTGGGAGGGGGGTACTTGCTGTAGAGAATGCGGTGGAGAGAGGGGCCGTCCCGATTATGCCTAATGCTCCCAATGCAGAACTGGTGGAAGTGAAGGGGGAACTGAAGAAAATGAACAAGCAGTTAAAGCAGCTGATCGAGTTAAAGAAGCAAGCTAATCTGATGGCTGGTTGTTTTTTTTGTTGTATAATTGCGATCGGATTCTTATCATTGCTCGTCAAGCGCTAGAAGTTGTTACAAGGGATCCCTTGTTACAAATCCATTATTCAGTTACATGTACTTGTAGTTGTTTTCAAAGTTAGTGTGTGCATTCACCGAAATTACCAAAAAAAATAAGTGTTAGGGAATATAGGAATGCTAAAGATAGTTGATAATTGTTAGAGGGGTGACATATATGTATGTCTCATGTTTATACCAAAATTATACCACTTTTGGGACGTTTCAAATAACCAAAACTATATCCCAAACTATATTCCTTAAAAGAAAAGGAATGCTAAAGAAAGTTGATAATTGTTAGAGGGGTGATAAATAATCCATTCACCGAAATCCCACAAATATGCCAAATATGTATGTCGCATGTTTCTACCAGAATTATACCATTTTTGGGCCATTTCAAATTGCCAAAACTATATTCCCTAAAAGAAAAGGAATGCTAAAGATAGTTGATAATTGTTAGAAGGGTGATAAATAATCCATTTACCGAAATCCCACAAATATGCCAAATATGGATGTCTCATGTTTCTACCAGAATTATACCATTTTTGGGCCGTTTCAAATTGCCAAAAAACTATTTTCCCTAAAAGAAAAGGAATGCTAAAGATAGTTGATAATTGTTAGAGGGGTGATAAATAATTCATTCACCGAAATGCCCCAAATATGCCAAACATGTATGTCTCATGTTTCTACCAAAATTATACCACTTTTGGGCCATTTCAAATTACCAAAACTAAATTCCCTAAAAGAAAAGGAATGCTAAAGATAGTTGATAATAGGGGTGATAAATATGTATGTCTCTTGTTTACCACTTTTTAGTTTAACATTTTTAAATCGTGGAAAATAATGCATAAATAGACTCCATAAATAATCCATAAATGCACACGGATCGACTCCACCAACCGTTGATAATAGAGGGAAGGGATAGTTACGTGGTAAAATAATCCATAAATGCACACGGATCGGCTCCACCAACCGTTGATCCACCGACAGAGAGAGAGGGGTGGCCACGAAGAGAGAGAGAGGGGTGGCCACGAAGAGACGGATAGGGGTATACTGCCCGTTAGATCAGTGGATCAACGGTTGGTGGAGTCGATCCGTGTGACAACCGCTCAACCAATCAGGATAAGTTTGGGTTTCTGTGAGCATTTGTGACAGTAGTTGAGGGCAAAACTGAGTAGTACTAAGAAACCAAGGGCACGTAAATAGTAAATAGACTAAGGGATTCAAACAAAATAATTACAAAATGAAAAATGCGTGTTTTGTACAATATAATTCATATTGGGCTGCATCAAATTATTTGCAATTCAAATATACATGAGTGTGACAATTATGGCCTCATTTAGACAAACTATGTTTTGGGGAAGATGTTTTGCAAAGGGGTTTGAGTGGAAAACCATGCATCTTCATAGCTACTAGTGATTATGAGAAGTGGCAATTTGTGGTAAAACATGATTTATCTATGTTGGTTAAGGTGGCAGGTTGCGTAGGAAGACTCCATGAGTAGGTGCCACTATGTTTTTATTTTTTTGGATTTTTTTGCGCATGAAATGACTCAATTAGCTATGTTAATCTCATTTGTTGACTCTCTGTTGACCAGCTACTTGAGGGTAGAACTGAGTATATTGCACTTGCCAGTCTAGTACTCGAGGGGAAAACTGAGTGCATATAAAATTTCTGAATAAGGCCCGAGGGTAGAACTGAGTACGCGTGTCGCGGTGCACGCTGCAGCCGTGCATAGCGGACGCGTGTTGCGGTACACCAAACGCCACCTTCGTCTTTATAGAGCCCCTCTTTCTCTCTCTCGACGCTTGCCCACTCTCATTCTCACTGCAACCGCCTCTCCTGTCCCATCATCTTCTCCACTTCGCGTCGAAAAACCCCCTAAGAAAAAACCCCGGCGATGGAGAAGCATGAGATGCCCATTGCCGACGTAGCCGCCGGCGCATCTTCCGGCGCATCGGCCGCCGGCGCATCTTCCGCCGGCGCATCGGCCGCCGGCCCCGTCCAGGCCCCCGTCGCTGCTTCCGACGTAGGCGCCGGCGCATCAGCCGCCGGCGCAATGGCCGCCGCCCCCGTCCAGGCTCCCGTCCAGGCCCCCGTCCAGGCCCCCGTCCAGGCACCCGTCGATTGGGACCTGTACGAAGACCCGTACGAACCAGTGTCGTACGTCGCGCCGGCGAACCCCTACGACACCAGCATCGTCGACGACTACCCGGAGGTAACCATTTGTTCCCTTGTTCTTATGCCATTTCAATCCTTTCGTGTTAGATCTAGCGTTATTAGGGTTCGTCTGTTCCTAGTTCAATCCTTTTATGATAGATCTAGCGTTATTAGGGTTCGTCTGTTCCTAGTTCAATCCTTTTATGATAGATCTAGCGTTATTAGGGTTAGTCTGTTCCTAGTTCAATCCTTTTATGATAGATCTAGCGTTATTATGATAGATCTAGCGTTATTAGTGTTTGTGATTTGCTTTTGTTTACGATTCGGTTAACTTATGTGAGTAATCAATCCCATCCCGTTAATTTGTGCCGATGATGATGAATATTTGGGCACAAATTGATTCAGGGTTTGGTCTGTGAACAATTGGTGTGTACAAATTTGTTGTGCATGATCTTTGGTTCACTGACCCAAATCTTGGATATAAGTGTGTCCAATGTAACTGAGGCTTCTTTTTTTCGTGCCCATATTATCATGCATGATCTTTTGTTCACTCTCTGTTCCATCATCGCTGCAATTGACTCCGTGTTTTTCGATCTTTGGTGCTACGTGACAGGTGCAGAGCAGCGACGTCGACAGCGACGACGAGTCCTTCCACACCAAGACTCGTCACGTCCTCAGGAGGCTGCAGTCCGGCCATTACGATCGCCACTTTGCTCGAGGCGTTTACAGGTGCCCCTTCTGCAACAGGAGGCTCCGCGCCACCGACTTCAACTGCCTGGTGAACCATGCCGAATCCCTTGGCAGTGCCACCGGCGGCGCTAGAGTTGGAACGACCGTGAACGTGCATGCGTTCATGGCCAAACACAAAGCACTTGGGATTCACCTGCGCAGCCTCCAAGCTTAATCCCATGTAAAATGTAGGTTATGTTGGATCTAGGGATCGGTAGTACTGTTGGATCTGTCCTCAATATATATATATATGCTATGTTGGCTGCTGTATGCAGCTTTTCCTATATTTTCTCGATTTATTATGCTGCTGTGAATTTATTCTCTACTAGCTTCTAGATTTGCTACTAGATTTGTTAACATATTGGGCAAAAAACGAGGGCCAAAAGGCAACAATCATTAAAGAAAGACAGAGATAGAAGCTTCTCTAGATTTGATACTAATTTGGTGAAAAGAGAGAGAACTGTTACAGAGAGAGAGAGGGGAAAAAGGCGCTCTGAAAAATGCCAATTTGGGCCGAGAGAGACAAAACCGAGCTCTCACGTATAACCAAACACGGTCTCGTCCTGTCCCACGCGGTCCCGTTCTACCAGCCCCACGCGACGCGGCCCCACACGACGCGGCCCCACACGTCAGCACGGAACGGTCAACTAAACGGAAAACCTCCCGTCCGAGCGTCTGCGAGGGGTTTCAAACTAGAGCGAGGGGAAAACTGAGGAAAAACTAAGCGGCTGGGGAAAACTGAGTACAACTAACGACCTGAGGGCACGAAAATAGAAATCCCTTTTTTTAAAGGCTCATTAAGCAATCTCAGTCATTTGAGACAAGTCATGCTACAACAAAAATCACTAAGCATACTATCAAAATGATATCAAGCATTGCATGCAAAAGTCTAAGCCGCAGTCTAAACAAGCTCCTTTTTGTGTCACTTTTTTGCATGAAACTTTTTCTCTTTTCTAACACCATTCAAATCTTTTTGAGACAACTCTTTTGATGAAAACAAACATAGACCAGAGGTCCAAATACACCTTGATGCAAAGATATAACAAGATCTGAACAAAAATCAAGGCAAAAAACGAAAGCTAAATGCAGTATAGAAAAAGAGAACACTCGTTGAACGATAAGAGTGAAAACTAGAGTGTTCTTGGCAATGAAAAACAGAGTATATCTCCCTCCAAAACAAACATGATGTGATCCAACCATTTATTGCAGCAAACAAAGCAAAAGAAAACTGAAAGCAAAAGTAAAGACGCTCCGAGAAAAACGCATAGAATATGAAGCAATAAAAATATAGTGTCTTGAAAGGTGACCTGATTTTTACCGATGAAGAAGGGGTGCCTCGGGGGCATCCCCAAGCTTTAACGCTTGTACTTCTTGGATATTTTCTTGGGGTGACATGGGCATCCCCAAGCTTGAGCTTTTTTCCATTCTTCATCTCATCTCATCACTCTCCATTCCCTACACTTGAAAACTTCCTTCATACAAAACTTCACACAATTCTATTAGCAACATTAGTGTAAGCATAATAATAAATCAATTCTTTTGGTTCAGATTTTAACCCAAGCACACCACATATTAAAGCATCTACTACTGTATCAACTTTATCAAAAAGTTCCCAGATCAAAAGAACTCAAAAAGAAAGCGATCGAGAGCCAAACACAAATAGTGGCAGAAATCTGTCAAAACAGAACAGCTGACAAAGATCGATTTTTCAGAGGGTTTTCTGTTGATCAAATCGAAAAGTGCAAAACTAATAAAAGTTTGGATATAACCTGGGGCATATGCATAAGAAATCGCAGGTCAAAAAGATATTCTGAGAATTTTCATGAATTTTTACGGTGCAGCTCCGAAATCTGTTTCAGGACAGCAACTTCCCCAAATCTTACCTCACTCAAATTAGAGGTTCTCCTTGGCACAACAACCAAATAAAAAGGATAAGGAGCGGTTATTACACAAGTAATAACTTCCAAGACTCAAAGAAAAGAAAAAGTACTAAAAATAAAACATTGGGTTATCTCCCAAGAGTGCTTTTCTTTAACGCCTTTGAGCTAGGCGCAGTAATTTCAAAAAATGCTCACATAGGCGCCCGAAAAGAACTTAAGGCAAAGGTGCATCAAAAGAACTTGAAGCAAGAGAGAGCATTAAAAAGCAAATATGAAACACATTTAAATCTAAACCACTTCCTATGCATAGGAATCTTGTAAGAAAATAAATCAATGAGGCACATAGTAACAAGCATGGTTAGATAAAACAAGTGCAACTTAAAGATTTGCAACATAAGGAGGGAAAACTTAATATTGTTGAGATCCATCAAACCATGTTTCCCTCTCTCATAGTAACTTTCAGTAGCATCATGAATGGAATTAACAATATAACTATCACATAAAACATCCCTATCATGAGCCACATGCAAAAAAGAATTAATACTCCCCACATGAACAATCGTAGTAGGAGCAGATTCACCAAAATAACTATTCTCATCACCATAATCATCAAAATTAGGAGGCATATTGTAATCATACCTTGTTTCCTCCTCAATAGTAGTCGAACTGAAAATATTATACTCATCATTGTAATCATCATAAGCAATAGAATAGCTACCTTCCAAAGCGTGTTCATCAAACATATCATCATAGGAAGGAACATGGATAGTACTAATGGTGCAACAATTATTAACCTCATAACTTTTAGAATTTGTACCAAAAAGATTTTTAATATTGAAAGTAGAGTGCTTTTCCCAATCATGATCACTAACATAGGTAACAAGCATAAGAACATCATCAAGTTCAGAATCATCATAATCTATAATAGGAGCAACATGCTTAGGGGAAGATACCATTTCCTCTCTCCTTTTACTCCACCTCTTCTTCTTCTTCTTACTCTTCTTACTCTCTTCTTTAGGAGGGAGAGGCTTGAAAGGCATCTTCTCCACATAATCTGGTTTACTGACAGAAACAACAGAAGAAACTTTGGAGGATTCCTCCTCTCTATTAATAAGATGGAAATATATATTAGTCCTGTCATAGCTTGGCAAAACATCATGTTTTATAACATTTTGTAAGTAAGTATTTGCGAGGCAATCTTTAACACAATAAAGACGACAACCCTGCAGGATGCTAATATTTTTAAAAGCGCTCATATCTACCAAAGAAGTTTTTCTAGATAACTCTTCACACCCCAAAAACAAAGTAAGCTCATCATGCTGATTGATGGCGCGGTGATGATGGTGCCAGAAAACTTGTTGGCGTGTAGTTGATGAAGTAAATGACCGGCCAGTTGGAAATCCCAAGAGAAGGTTTGATGAATATAGCAGCATGTTTTCCTTGAGTTATGAAACCAAGGTTATCAATCCAGTAAGAAAAAGAAAATACTCTAGAAGGTGATGCCCACTAGCTGCGTGACACTCCAACAAGGGCGCCGTTAACGATTTCTTGTTAGCGCGTCTTCAACCAGTAGCAACGTGGAACCTGCACACAACACAACCAAATACTTTGTTCCCAACTTACGATGAGATTGTCAATCTCACCGGTTTGCTTGAAACAAAGGGATGAGCGTATCGAGTGGAAAGTGATAATAGTATGCACGTAAGGTAAACAGTGCGAGTAAATTAAACAGGTGATAGCAATATAAAGGAAATAGGACCGGGGTCCACAGTTCACTAGCGGTGTCTCTCCATAAGATAAAATAACACATGCTGGGTAAACAAATTACAGTTGGGCAATTGATAGAATAAAGACAATGTGCATATGTCGAGAGGATCACTATGAGATTTACTCTGGGCATTACAACAAGATACATAGACCGCCATCCAACTGCATCTATGACTAATAATCCACTTGTGGCAAATCAATCCGAGAACTCCACAAGTATTAAGTTGCGAACAACAGATAACTGCATTAAGCAAAGTGTGTAATGTAAACAAAGCATATGCCCTTGAGCATATGAATGTTGTTTTCTCCCTAATGGCAATAGCACATCTACAACCTTAGAGGTTTCTGTCACTCCCCCAGATTAAATAGAGGCATGAACCCACTATCGAGCATAAATACCCCCTCTTGGAGTCACTAGCAACTACTCGGCCAAGATAGCTACTAACAACGGAGAGCATGCAAGATCATAAACAACATAGAGATAACATAAGATAATATTCAGCACATCAACTCAATCATAACACCAATATTCATCGGATCCCAACAAACACAACATGTAGAATTACATAACGGTAGTCTCGATCATGTAAAGCAGCTCACGAGATCTAAACATGAAGCACATGGTGGAGAAGACAACCAACTAGCTACTGCTATGGATCCATAGTCCAAGGTAGACTACTCACTCATCGCGCCGGAGGCAAGCATGGCGATGAAGAAGACCTCCGGTGGTGATTCCCCTCTCCGACAGGGTGCCAGGAAGAGCTTCTGGACCCTCCCGATCTCGGGTCGACGGCGGCGGCGGATCACGATGTATTCTGGAAAAGTGATCGGGTTTTTAGGTTTTTCCCGTCGGGGGGTCTTTATAGGCGAAGGGGCGGTGTCAGAAGTGGGCCAGGGCGGCCTCACCACCAGGGGGCGCGGGCCAGCCCTAGGGCGGACCGCCCTGTGGTGTGGCCGCTGATACGTCTCCAACGTATCTATAATTTTTGATGCTCCATGCTTGTTTTTACACCATTTGCCTAATGTTTCGTTACACTTCGTGGCACTTTTATGCATTTTCTGGAACTAACCTATTAACAAGTTGCCACAGTGCCAGTTCCCTATTTTCTGCTATTTTTGTGTTTCAGAAGTGATACACATGAAATATTCTCGGAATTGGACGAAACAAGTTCCTAAAGTCTTATTTTACCCGGAAGCTTCCAGAGATCCGAAGGAGAGAAGGAGAGGGGCCACCAGGGGCCCACACACATAGGTGGCGCAGCCAGCCCCTGGCCCGCGCCACCATGGTGTGAGGCCACCTGGGCCCTCCTCTGACATCGCCCCTTCGCCTATAAAGACCCCCCGATGGAAAAAACCTAAGTACCCGATCAATTTTCCAGAACACATCGCGATCCGCCGCCGCCGTCGACCCGAAGATCAGGAGGGTCCAGAAGCTCTTCCTGGCACCCTGCCGGAGAGGGGAATCGCCACCGGAGGTCTTCTTCATCTCCATGCTTGCCTCCAGAGCGATGAGTGAGTAGTCTACCTTGGAGTATGGGTCCATAGCAGTAGCTAGATGGTTGTCTCCTCCACCATGTGCTTCATGTTTAGATCTCATGAGCTGCCCTATGATGTCTACACACGCTTCTGTTCTTGTAGACAGTGTTGGGCCTCCAAGTGTAGAGGTTTGTAGAACAGCAGCAAGTTTCCCTTAAGTGGATCACCCAAGGTTTATCGAACTCAAGGAGGAAGAGGTCAAAGCTATCCCTCTCAAACAACCCTGCAATTACGATACAAAAAGTCTCTTGTGTCCCCAACACACCCAATACACTTGTCAGATGTATAGGTGCACTAGTTCGGCGAAGAGATAGTGAAATACAAGCGGTAGTGATGATTATAAGTAGTAAATGCAATCTGGAATAAAAATCGCTGCGAGCAAACATGTAACAAAACAGCAAGTAAACGGTGTGCAATGCTTGTAAACAAGTGCTAGGGATCATACTTTCACTAGTGGACACACTCCCAACAAATATAACATGATTGAACAAATAAACAACTTCTCTTCACTATGGTACTCTGAATTACTCTCCTATTGAACAACACTAATCATTGCGTAGGGCTACGAAGCACTCCTTAAAGTTCATCAAGTACTTGACAAACACCACTCATAGAGATATTCAAATCAGATCACAACCCAAGATAGATATTATTGCAACTTAGACCAAGTACTAACACGGTGCACACACTGTCAGCATTACACCATGAAAGGAGGAATAGATCACTTCAATACTATCATAGTGATAATTATTCTCATAATCCATAAAAGATCACAATCGTAGCCTAGACCAAGTACCACCATGATGCATGCACTGTCACCGTTACACCATGGCAGGAGGAATAGATTACTTTAATAACATCACTAGAGTACACATAATATCTGAATAATAACATCTACTTGTTCAACATGATACAAAGCTCACGATCACATAAAGATCACATCATGGGAGAGAGAGGTGAACCACATAGCTACCGGTAGAGCCCTTAGCCCCGGGGGAGAACTACTCCCTCCTCATCATAGGAGACAGCAAGGTTGATGGAGATGGCGGTGAGGTCGATGGAGACGGCGGAGACGGCGATGGAGACCGATGGAGATGGCTCCGGGGGCACTTCCCCGTCCCGGCAGGGTGCCGGAACAGAGACTTCTGTCCCCCGAAATTCGTCGGTGGCGGCGGCGGAACTGCGGAACTCTTTCTGGAAAATTGCCGACTCCCTTAGGGTTTTCCGTCCCGAGGCTTCTTATAGGCGAAGGGGCGATGTCAGAGGAGGGGCCAGGCCCCCTCACACCATGGCGGCGCGACCAGGCCCTGGCCGCGCGAGCCTGGCGTGTGGGGCCCTGGTGGCCCCCCTCCTACTCTCCTTCGGATCTTTGGAAGCTTCCGGGAAAAATAAGACTTCAGGAACTTGTTTCGTCCAATTCCGAGAATATTTCCTGTG
Source organism: Dactylis glomerata (assembly GCA_007115705.1). NCBI lineage: Eukaryota > Viridiplantae > Streptophyta > Magnoliopsida > Poales > Poaceae > Dactylis > Dactylis glomerata. Next base: position 120,500 of record QXEO01000111.1, read on the forward strand.
TATCACTTCTGAAACACAAAAATAGCAGAAAACAGGGAACTGGCACTGTGGCAACTTGTTAATAGGTTAGTTCCGGAAAATGCATAAAAGTGCCACAAAGTGTAACAAAACAATAGGCAAATGGTGTAAAAACAAGCATGGAGCATCAAAAATTATAGATACGTTGGAGACGTATCAGCATCCCCAAGCTTAACTCCTGCTCGTCCTCGAGTAGGTAAGTGATAACAAAAGAAATAATTTTTGAGGTGACATGCACCTACACAATCTTGATCATATATGTAAGCATTTGTGAGCTGGGATCATAAGAACTTAAAACATGGGCATGAAGATATAATCTTGACAATAAGAACTTAGCAACCATGTTGTAAACATCAAAATGAACACAAACAAAAGATCATGAAAATGAAACAATGAAAGTCAAATGTGTGTTCAAATCATATGGAAAAACATACAAATGGTTTTCAGCTTGTCCTTCATGGAGAGCAAAACATAAATGCATAGGACACCTTCAAGTTTAAGAGGGCGACGAGATACAAATAATTTAAGAACAAGTGAAACCATGATCATGAATCAATCAATGAAAACTTTGGGACAATGCACATTATACTCAGAATGACAACTATGCTCTCCTAATGGTGCATAAAGATAGAAGGTGGTGACTCAACATAAAAGTAAAAGAAAGGCCCTTCGCAGAGGGAAGCAGTGATTAAACATGTGCTAGAGCTTTTCATTTATAAAATAGAGAGATAAAAATTGGGTTTTGAGAGGTGGTTGTCTTTGTCAACGACTGGCAATGGGGTTCTTACTATCTTCCCTACAAAAATGAAGCAAGTTTTTGAGAATGAGATTGGCACTTTTGTGCTCTTTTATAAAGCTTGGCACTCCTCCCCACCTTTTTTCCTTTCACAAACCATGGCTAACCGATTCCATCGGGTGCCCACCAACATTCACATACCATGGAGGAGTGCCTATTTCTTTCTTTTTTCCTTTTTTTCTTTTTGGAATAAACAATATGGAAGATAGCAAATCCGACCACTACGTCCCCATGAGCTGAAAACAGTGTCACAAAACGAGAAGTGTTTTGAAGGTTTTTTGAAAGGTAGCACATGAAAATTTACTTGGAATGGCTTGCAAATACCATGCATAGGAATTTATAGTGGACACAATGGCAAACTTGGTTTTTGGGAGTTGGATGCACGAGTAGAGCTCATACTCAGTACAAAATGAGGGCTAGCAAAAGACTGGGTGCGACCAACTAAGAGAGCAATAACGGCCATAATCATGCAAAGCGACAAAGCAACATTAAAAGAAGCATAAGATGGCATCAATAGTCAAAAACTAAATGATCATAGAGGCTATTGGCGACTTTGTATGAGTCTAACATGTGTGAGCATGCGCCAAGTCAACCCAAATAAAGCATCAAGGAGAAAACCAAAATAATGCTTCCAAATAATTAAAACAACGCATGATTTTTTCAAAGGCTCATTAAGCAATCTCAGTTACTTGAGACAAGTCATGCTATAGCAAAACCACTAAGCATACTATCAAAAAGATATCAAGCACGACATGCAAAAGCCTAGGCCGCAGTCTACACAAGCTCCTTTTTGTACCATTTTTTTGCATAAAGCTTTTTCTCTTTTCCAACACCATTCAAACCTTTTTGAGGAAACTATTTTGAGGAAAACCAACATATACCAGAGGTCCAAATACACCTTGATGAAAAGATATAACAAGATCTGAACACAAATCAAGGCGAAAAATGCGAGCTAAACCCAGTAGCAGAAAAAGAGAACACTCGTTGAAACGATAGGAGTGAAAACTAGAGTGTTCTTGGCAAATGAAAAGCGAGTTCATCTCCTCCAAAAGAAACATGATGTGATCTAACCATTTATTGCAGCAAACAAAACTAAAATAATAAATAAAACTAAAACAACTGACGCTCCAAGAAAAACGCATAGTGCATGAAGCAATAAAAATATAGTGTCTTGAAAGGTGACCTGATTTTTGCCGATGAAGAAGGGGTGCCTCGGGGGCATCCCCAAGCTTTGACGCTTGTACTTCTTGGATATTTCTTGGGGTGATGCATGGGCATCCCCAAGCTTGAGCTTTTGTCCATTCTTCAACTCATCTCATCATTCTCCAATCCCTACACTTGAAAACTTCCTTCATACAAAACTAAACACAAATCTATTAGCAACATTAGTGTAGCATAACATATAATCAACCTCTTTTTTGCTTCAGGTTTCAACCTAAAACCACCACATATATAGCATATACTACTATAGCAACTTCCCCAAAAGTTCCGTGATCAAAAGAACTCAAAAGAAAGCGATAAAGCGGCAAACACAAATATTGGCAGAAATCTGTCAAAACAGAACAGCTGACAAAGGTTGAATTTTTGAGGGGTTTTATGTTGCTCAAATCAAAAAGTGTTCCACTAATGAAAGTTTGGATACAACCTGGGGCATATGCAAAAGAAATCGCAGGTCCAAAAGATATACAGATAATTTATACGAATTTTTACGGTGCAGCACCGGAAACAGTTTCAGGACAGCAACATCCCCAAATCTTACCTCACTCAAATTAGAGGCTTCTCTTGGCACAACAACGAAATAAAAGGATAAGTAGAGGTTATTACAGTAGTAATAACTTCCAAGACTCAAATAAAAGAAAAAGTACTGAAAATAAAACATTGGGTTATCTCCCAAGAGTGCTTTTCTTTAACGCCTTTGAGCTAGGCGCAGTAATTTGCAAAGATGCTCACGTGGGCGCCATATAAAAGCTTGAGGCAAAGGCACCATATAAGAACTTGAAGCAATAGAGAGCATCAAAAAGCATGTATGAAACACATTTAAATCTAAACCACTTCCTATGAAAAATAGTCTTGTAGAGTGACAAGTCATGAAAGCGCAAAGCAAAAAGCATAGGAAGGCAAAACAAGTACAACTTCAAGAATTGCAACATAAAGAGGGGAAACTCAAAATTGTTGAGATCTATCAAACCATGTTTCCCTCTCTCATAATAACTTTCAGTAGCATCATGAATAGAATTAACAATAGAACTATCACATAAAACATCTCTATCATGAGCCACATGCCTAAAAGAATTAATACTCCCCACATGAACAATCGTAGTAGGAGCAGATTCAACATAATAATTATTCTGATCACCATAATCATCAAAAACAGGAGGCATATTGTAATCATAACTATTTTTCTCCTCAACAGTAGGTGAACTGAAAATATTATACCCATCATCATAACCATCATAAACTAGAGGTTTGGTATCATCACAAGATAGAGAACTACTATGTCGCAAAGCATATTCATCAAACATATCATCATAAGAAGGAACATGGATAGCACTAATGGTACAACAATTATTAACCTTAGAATTGGTACCAAAAAGTTTTTCAATATCAAAAGTAGAGTGCTGTTCCCAATCATGATCACTAACATAAGTAATAGGCATAGTGTTAGCGTGTATAGTTAGGTTAGATAGTCGTATTTGACTTATTCTCTAATTGTATTTGTAACCTAACTCTTGGCCTCTGGCCCATTATATAAACACCTGGAACCCCGCGTATACACGTGAGAGGCTTCCCCCCAAACTGTCTTGCCGTCCTACATGGTATCAGATAGATCCTAGACCTAAAACCGCCGCCGCCGCCTAAACCCTAGGCAGCCGCCGCCGCCACACCCCTCCCCTTCCGCTGCCACGATGACCTCTCCAGCCCACCTCGACGCCACCTCCGGCGCCTTGGTCTCCTCCACCGCCGGGACTCCGCCTCCTGGTGGCGCCACGCGCAGCAATGCGCCCGTGGTCCTCTCCCTCGACGCCTCCAACTACACCAAGTGGGGGATCTACATGAGGGCCTCCATCGGTCGCGCCGGCCTCATCGGCCACATCGACGGCACCATCGCCGCCAACCCTACCGACGCGACCTGGTCGTCCAACGACTACTCCGTCCTCAACCACCTCCACTCCGCCATCAGCGAGGACGTCGCCGACATGGTGCTAGCCCACAATCAGACGGCGCGGCAGCTCTGGCTCTCTTTGCTCGAGCTCTTCTCCGCCAACAAAGCCAGCAAGGCGATCTACCTCGACAACGACTTTCGCCAGCTGGTCCAGGGCTCCTCCTCCATCGCCGAGTACTGCCGCCGTCAGAAGCAGCTCTTCGACGCCCTCGCCGACTGCGACTCGCCGATCACCAACCGTGCCCTCGTCCTCAACACGCTGCGCGGCCTGGGTCCGCGGTTTGCCGCGGCCGCCACCGTGATCTCCATGACAGACCCGCTCCCCACCTTCATTCGGGCCCGGAGCATGCTCCTCATGGAGGAGATGCAGCAGGGTAACGCCGCTGCCAACGCCGCCTCGACGGCCCTCGTCGTCCACACACCTGCACCGGCCCCCTGCTCCGGCACGGCTTGCCGCGGCGAGTCCTCCACCAGCGGCACCAAGGGCAACAAGGGCAAGAAGAACAAGCCGAGGAACGGGGGTGGCCAGGCCGCCACCCGATCGGCTACCCCTGCACCCGCGGGCCCGTGGGTGTGCTTCTCTCCTGGCTCCGGGCAGTGGCGTGCCCCCTCCGGCCCTAGCATCCTCGGCCCGCGCCCGCAGGCCTACCACACCACCTCGGCGCCGATCTTCCAGTCCGCACCGTCGTCCACCGCCTCGGCAACCTGGGACAACTCTGCGCTGATCGCCGCCCTCAACAACCTCGCCCTGCAGCAGGGCGGGTGGGTCATGGACTCCGGAGCGTCCTCCCACATGACCAATGATGACGGTAAAATTTCGGTTCCTGCACCTCTTTCTTCTCCACACTTTGTTACCGTCGGCAATGGTCAAACCGTCCCGATCGTCTCCTCGGGTCACACATCCCTCCACACACCTTCGGGTCGAACCTTCAAACTCAATCATGTTCTTCTCGTTCCAAATATTATTCGTAATTTGCTTTCCATTCGCAAGTTTACACGTGATAATCTTTGTTCCATTGAGTTTGACGCCTTTGGTTTTTCTGTGAAGGACCTGAAGACCCATCGCGTGATTCTTCGTTGCAATAGTGATGGAGATCTTTACACTTTCCCCGGCACGTCCACCTGCCGGCCGGCGTCCGCCTTGCTTGTGTCGTCCAATAAAGAGCTATGGCACCAACGACTGGGTCACCCCGGCCATGATGCCATGTCCTCCCTTCAGCGTCTAGATTTGATAAAGTGTAATAAAAGTCGTCGTTCTAGTGTGTGCAATGCGTGTCAACTCGGCAAACATGTTAGGTTGCCGTTTAGTTCTTCCACTTCAGTTTCTAGTGCTATGTTCGATTTGGTTCATTGTGATTTGTGGACATCACCCATCATAAGTATTTCTGGTTTTCGATACTACCTTGTGATTGTCGATGACTACTCTCACTTCTATTGGACTTTTCCGCTAACACAAAAATCAAACGCTGCTCGCACTCTACAGAACTTTTTCGCCTATGCACGCACACAGTTCAACGCCACCATTCGCTCCATTCAAACAGACAATGGCACCGAGTTCCTCAACTCTCAAGTTGATACTCTCCTCTCCTCACATGGCACTCAACTACGCCTATCGTGTCCGTACACTTCTCAACAAAACGGCAAGGCCGAGCGTGCTATTCGCACCATTAACGACACTATGCGTACACTTATGTTTCATGCTCATCTTCCTTCGGAGTTTTGGGCTGAAGCTCTTGCCACGTCCACCTACCTACTGAACCGGCGTCCCTGCAAAGCAATCGCTTCCGAGGTTCCTTACACACGCCTTCATGGTCGTCCTCCTAGTTATGACAATCTTAGGGTGTTCGGGTGTCTCTGTTTCCCTAACATGTCATCAACGGCCAAACACAAGCTCAGTGCTCGTTCTGCCGCTTGTGTGTTTCTTGGATATCCATCCAACCACCGCGGGTATCGCTGCTACAACCCCTCTAACGGCAAAGTCATCATCTCACGTCATGTGGTCTTCGATGAGACTGTTTTTCCGTTTCAGATTGCAGCAACACGGCCATCATCGCCGTCTACATCATCGTCGAGGCGCCTGGACTTCCTCTTCGATGAACCCCTGGTCGTCCCTGCTGCTGCTTCCCCTGCAAGCACGCCGGGATCACCTGCTGCGCCCACGCCAGGAGGCTCTGCCGCGTCACCACGGCAGCCTGCCGCGGCGCCACGACAGCCTGCCGCTGCCCCTCGGCAGCCTGCCGCTGCCACTTCTTCTGCCGCGGCAGCGCGTCGCGCTCGTCTTCGCCCGGCCGCCGCCTCCACCGCGCCATCCACGGATGCCGCCCCACGGACTTCGCGCTCTGGACGTGTCCTCCGTCCCGTCGATCGTCTAGACCTCTCGGTCGTCGACGATATAGCTGCCCCGGTTCCCACCACTTTTCGTCAGGCTATGCAAGACCCGCGGTGGCGTGCTGCTATGGCTGAAGAGCATCAAGCTCTCCTCGACAACGACACATGGTCCCTGGTTCCTCGACCACCTCAGGCAAATGTAGTGACTGGCAAGTGGATTTTTCGCCAAAAGTTTCACTCCGATGGGTCTCTAGCTCGCTACAAGGCACGTTGGGTTGTCCGTGGATTTTCTCAGCGCCCTGGTATAGACTACGACGAGACTTTTAGTCCTTTCATCAAGCCTGCTACTATACGATTGGTTCTTCACATAGCCGTCTCCAGCTTTTGGCCAATTCGTCAGCTTGATGTCAAGAATGCCTTCCTCAATGGCAACCTTGATGAGGTGGTTTACTGTCAGCAGCCGCCTGGGTTTGTGGATCCAGCTCGTCCTGATCATGTCTGTCGCCTCCACAAGTCTCTCTATGGACTCAAGCAAGCTCCTCGTGCCTGGTACCAACGGTTTGCCACCTATCTTGCTACCCTTGGTTTCATTGCCTCCAAGACGGACACCTCCCTGTTTGTTCTTCGTTCTGGCAGTGACACGGCCTACTTGCTTCTTTATGTCGACGACATTATCGTCACAGCATCCACTACTGGTTTTCTTCAGCGTCTGTTGGACAGATTACACAGTGAATTCGCGATGACTGATCTTGGGGACCTACACTTCTTCCTGGGGATTGCTGTGCGCCGATCCTCTACTGGACTGTTTCTTTCACAGCGCCAGTATGCTGCTGATCTCCTTCAGCGAGCGGGCATGTCTGATTGTCATCCATCACCAACCCCTGTTGACACTCAGGCTAAGCTCTCCGACACTGATGGTGATCTCGTTTCTGATGCAACGGAGTACATGAGTTTAGCAGGAGCTCTTCAGTACCTCACTCTCACTCGTCCGGACCTGTCATATGCGGTTCAGCAGATATGTCTTCACATGCATGCTCCACGACAGCCTCATATGGCTCTCGTCAAGCGTGTCCTCCGCTATGTTCGTGGGACTATGGACTTTGGCCTTCATCTCCGTGCATCCGCCTCCTCCGACCTGATGGCCTACTCTGACGCAGATTGGGCTGGGTGTCCCGACACGCGTCGTTCTACATCGGGTTACTGTGTGTACTATGGCGATAGTTTGATCTCTTGGTCCTCCAAGAGACAGACCACCGTCTCCCGTTCTAGCGCGGAGGCTGAGTACCGAGCTGTTGCTCACGCGGTTGCTGAGTGCTGTTGGCTTCGTCAGCTTCTACAAGAACTCCATCGACCGCTACACACCGCCACACTTGTCTACTGTGACAATGTGTCCGCCATCTACATGTCGACCAATCCTGTGCAGCATCGCCGCACCAAGCATATTGAGATCGACATTCACTTCGTCCGAGAGAAGGTGTCTCTTGGAGAAGTTCGAGTTCTGCACGTCCCTTCTGCACTTCAGTTTGCTGATATAATGACCAAGGGGCTACCGTCTTCGATATTTCTAGACTTTCGGTCCAGTCTGTGCGTCCGAGAGCCTCCCGCTACGACTGCGGGGGGGTGTTAGCGTGTATAGTTAGGTTAGATAGTCGTATTTGACTTATTCTCTAATTGTATTTGTAACCTAACTCTTGGCCTCTGGCCCATTATATAAACACCTGGAACCCCGCGTATACACGTGAGAGGCTTCCCCCCAAACTGTCTTGCCGTCCTACACATAGGAACATTATCCCAATCAGAATTATCATAATCTATAGCAGGATCATAACGCTTAGGGGAAGATACCGTGTCCTCTCGCCTCTTACTCCTCTTCTTCTTCTTCATACTCTTCTTACTCTCTCCTTTAGGAGGGAGAGACTTGAAGGGCATCTTCTCCACATATTCTCTAGGAGGGAAAGGCATCTTCTCTACATAATCTGGTTTGCTGGCAGGAACAACAGAAGAAACTTTGGAGGATTCCTCCTCTCTATTAATAAGATCAAAACATCTATTAGTCATGTCATAGCTTGGCAAAACATCATGTTTTATAAGATCTTGTAAGTAAGTATTTGCGAGGCAATCTTTAGCACAATAGAGACGACAACCATGAAGGGTGCTATTAATATCAACATCTCTCATATCAACCAAAGAAATCTTTCTAGATATCTCTTCACAATTCAAAAACAAAGTAAGCTCATCATGCTGATTGAGAGTAATCTTATCATCACAATACAAATTTGCGGTACTCGTTCGATTAATTGGGCATTGAAAATTAAAGTGACCCTTTTCACCGCAAAATTCACAAAGAAAAGGATAAAGCTCACAAACCCTTTCACCAAGCACATCTAGATCCTTGAGCCACATACTAGTTTCTTCATTTGCGTGAGTGATGCAATAATCTTCCTTGTTGTAACTCTGTTCACAAGGTCTATGTATTCCGCAAAAATTAACATGCTTATAAGAAATAGTACTTTTAGAAGTTTGAGCATGTTTATTGCAATCATCAACAACAATATCACTTTCTATGCAAGTGTCCTTAAAAGGTTCATGATACACGTCCCCATTTCCTTTAGGAACATTCATATGGGAAGCAAAGGCTTTAAATCAATCAACCATAATTTGAGGATCAAGACCATATTTAGCACTAAGCTCTTGAAAATCAGCAGTTTCAGCGAAAGACTTAATGCAATCAAACTCGTAATTCATACCTGATCCTTTACCTTTGTCGCTATCCCAACCTTCAATATTGTTTTGAATTGTTTCAAGCAGACCCCACTTGGTGTCGACATCCTTGCTTGTGAAAGACCCATCAAAGCATGCATCTAGATAGTCCTTGTAATATCCTGAAAGCCTTGCATAAAAATTATTAATAACAATATTACGGGGAAGATCATGAATAGGACATTTATGCATTAGTAACTTCAATCTTCCCCAAGCTTGGGCAATGCTTTCTCCCTCATGCGGATGAAAATTATAAATGTAATTCCTATCTTTATAAACCTGACTAGAAGGATAGAATTTAGAATAAAAGAGAGGTTCAATTTCCTCCCAATCAATAGATCGGCCATCCTTCAATGTTTTATACCATTCATCAGCTCTGCCTTTCAGCGAAAAAGAGAATAGCTTGTTCTTAACTTGGTTCATTGAAATACCTGCACACTGGAACAACTCACATAATTCATGTATAAAAAGCAAATGGTCACCAGGATGGACAGTTCCATCTCCTAAATAGCAGTTATCCCTAACATGTTCAACAATCTTCGTAGGTATTTTAAAAGGATGAGGAGCACAAGCATCACTAGAAACATCACATATGGGAGATAAAATATTATCAGAACAGACCTTCTCCACTAAAGCTGGGGGACTAAAAATATCATACTTAACAAAACCAGCTTCCCCAAGCTTAGACTTTTCTATAACATTAGCATTAACGGTATTCAAAGCATTCGTACTAATAACATTGCTATGCGAAATAAGCTCCAAAGGATTTTCAATTTTCTCTTCAAATCTAAACTCAGGAAAAAGACTAAAGAACTCTTTATTTTCCATTAAGCCTAACTAGTGAAAATAAAAACAAGAAACAAAAAGATGTAATTGCAGAATCTAAAGGAAATAACTCCGAGCACTCACACAGGAGGATGCGAGTACCTTTTATCTTACCTCCCCGGCAACGGCGCCAGAAAAGAGCTTGATGTCTACACACGCTTCTGTTCTTGTAGACAGTGTTGGGCCACCAAGTGCAGAGGTTTGTAGAACAGCAGCAAGTTTCCCTTAAGTGGATCACCCAAGGTTTATCGAACTCAGGGAGGAAGAGATCAAAGCTATCCCTCTCAAACAACCCTGCAATTACGATACAAAAAGTCTCTTGTGTCCCCAACACACCCAATACACTTGTCAGATGTATAGGTGCACTAGTTCGGCGAAGAGATAGTGAAATACAAGCGGTAGTGATGATTATAAGTAGTAAATGCAATCTGGAATAAAAATCGCTGTGAGCAAACATGTAACAAAACAGCAAGTAAACGGTGTGCAATGCTTGGAAACAAGGCCTAGGGATCATACTTTCACTAGTGGACACACTCCCAACAAATATAACATGATTGAACAAATAAACAACTTCTCTTCACTATGGTACTCTGAATTACTCTCCTATTGAACAACACTAATCATTGCGTAGGGCTACGAAGAACTCCTTAAAGTTCATAAAGTACTTGACAAACACCACTCATAGAGATATTCAAACCAGATCACAACTCAAGATAGATATTATTGCAACTTAGACCAAGTACTAACACGGTGCACACACTGTCAACATTACACCATGAAAGGAGGAATAGATCACTTCAATACTATCATAGTGATAATTATTCTCATAATCCATAAAAGATTACAATCGTAGCCTAGACCAAGTACCACCATGATGCACGCACTGTCACCGTTACACCATGGCAGGAGGAATAGATTACTTTAATAACATCACTAGAGTACACATAATATCTGAATAATAACATCTACTTGTTCAACATGATACAAAGCTCACGATCACATAAAGATCACATCATGGGAGAGAGAGGTGAACCACATAGCTACCGGTAGAGCCCTTAGCCCCGGGGGAGAACTACTCCCTCCTCATCATAGGAGACAGCAAGGTTGATGGAGATGGCGGTGAGGTCGATGGAGACGGCGGAGACTGCGATGGAGACCGATGGAGATGGCTCCGGGGGCACTTCCCCATCCCGGCAGGGTGCCGGAACAGAGACTTCTGTCCCCCGAAATTCGTCGATGGCGGCGGCGGAACTGCGGAACTCTTTCTGGAAAATTGCCGACTCCCTTAGGGTTTTCCGTCCCGAGGCTTCTTATAGGCGAAGGGGCGATGTCAGAGGAGGGGCCAGGCCCCCTCACACCATGGCGGCGCGGCCAGGCCCCTGGCCGCGCGAGCCTGGCATGTGGGGCCCTGGTGGCCCCCCTCCTACTCTCATTCGGATCTCTGGAAGCTTCCGGGGAAAATAAGACTTCAGGAACTTGTTTCGTCCAATTCCGAGAATATTTCCGGTGTATCACTTCTGAAACACAAAAATAGCAGAAAATAGGGAACTGGCACTGTGGCAACTTGTTAATAGGTTAGTTCCGGAAAATGCATAAAAGTGCCACGAAGTGTAACGAAACAATAGGAAAATGGTGTAAAAACAAGCATGGAGCATCAAAAATTATAGATACGTTGGAGACGTATCACCCTACATGATTGAGACCACCGTTATGTAATTCTACATGTTTGGTTTGTTAAGATCCGATGAATATTGGTGTTTATGATTAAGTTGTTGTACTGAATATTATCTTTTGTTATCTCTATGTTGTTTATGATCTTGCATGCTCTCCGTTGTTAGTAGCTATCTTGGCCGAATAGTTGCTAGTGACTCCAAGAGGGGGTATTTATGCTCGATAGTGGGTTCATGCCTCTATTTAACCTGGGGGAGTGACAGAAACCTCTAAGGTTGTAGATGTGCTGTTGCTACTAGGGAGAAAAAAACATTCATATGCTCAAGGGCATATGCTTTGTTTACATTACACACTTTGCTTAATGCAATTATCTGTTGTTCGCAACTTAATACTTGTGGAGTTCTCGGATTGATTCACCACAAGTGGATTATTAGTCATAGATGCAGTTGGATGGCGGTCTATGTATTTTGTTGTAATGCCCAGAGTAAATCTCATAGTGATCTTCTTGACATATCACATTTATCTCTATTCTATCAATTACCCAACTGTAATTTGTTTACCCAGCATGTGTTATTTATCTTATGGAGAGACACCACTAGTGAACTGTGGACCCCGGTCCTATTTCCATCATATTGCTATTACCTGTTTACTTTACTCGCACTATTTACTTTATTCGCATACTCTACTGTTTTCCACTCGATACGCTCATAACCTTTGTTTCAAGCAAACCGGTGAGATTGACAACCTCATCGCAAGTTGGGAACAAAGTACTTGGTTGTTTGTGTGCAGGTTCCGCGTTGCAGCTAGCAAGCAAAGCTTGGACGAGGCGCCATATATAAATTGTCCGAAGCCGTCGCAAACTAGCAAGCATCACCTTCAGTCGTCATTGTCTGCTTTTCTCCTGAACGATAAACCTTGGTTTCTTAACTGAGGGAAAACAAGCTGCTATACTCATCATACCTTCCTCTTGGGGTTCCGAACGGGCTGGTCATTCACCACGCACAAGGACCCCTGATCTTCCACATCAACTTGGAGTATCAGCCTCTTTTCTGGCGCCGTTACCGGGGAAGAGTGGAAGACTTCTGCGAGGGGAGTTTTCGCACACACATCCTTTACTTTGTTTTATTGTTTTGCTTTACTTTATTTATTTTACCTGCATTGTTTTATATAAAAAACCCAAAAAAATTAGAATCCTTGGTAGTTGTTATTTCTTTACTTTCAGTTTATCATGTTGATCCCTAAGTACGTTCTGGAGGACCTCTCAGTAGGTAGTGGTTCGATTATTGGCAAAAATAACATTGAGGAGTTCTTTAATCACATTAGTATGCATAAGGAAGTTGAGGAAAAGTCTTTGGTTGAGCTAGCTCCTAGTTATGAAGTTGCTTCTGGTCATTTAGTTCACATGTTAGAAGCTAGGTTTGCTAGTCTTAATCCTTTTATGCAATACATGTTCCTTAAGCTTCATGAAATTGAGGATCCCGAAAAGAAAGCTTTTATCTTAGAAACTTTGCGCATAGAATTTAGAGATGTTGCAAGTGAGGCTAGGAATTTTTTTAAGAAGTTTAATAAGCTTGGCTCACCTGTAGAGGTTGTTGGTACACCCGATGATTTTAAAGTACCAATACCTTATGAACTTATAGGAATTCATGATGCTTGGGAAAAGAATTCCAGTTGGATTTGCCCTGAAAATCCTTTCGATGAAAGTAGTGTGCCAAAGCCTGATCATAAAGGATTTTCAAAAACTCAGTTGAACATATTTTCCTTCATTGTTGAAAAGATCTCTGCAGTTGATCTTAATGCTTCATCACTTGATATTACTTGATTCGCAATTTTCTGCGCCTAGCTCAAAGGCGTTAAAGAAAAGCACTCTTGGGAGATAACCCAATGTTTTTATTTTCAGTAATTTTTATTTTATTTGAGTCTTGGAAGTCATTACTACTGTAATGACCGCTCCTTATCTTGTTTATTTTGTTTTTGTGCCAAGAGAAGCCTCTAATTCGAGTGAGGTAAAGATTTGGGGATGTTGCTGTCCTGAAACTGTTTTCGGTGCTGCACCGTAAAAATTCGTATAAATTCTCTGTATATCTTTTGGACCTGCGATTTCTTGTGCATATGCCCCAGGTTATATCCAAACTTTTGTTAGTTGAACACTTTTTGATTTGAGCAACAGAAAATCCCTAAAAAATTCGACCTTTGTCAGCTGTTCAGTTTTGACAGATTTCTGCCAATATTTGTGTTTGCCACTTTATCGCTTTCTTTTGAGTTCTTTTTTATCATGGAACTCTTGTGGAAGTTGCTACAGTAGTATATACTTTATATGTGGTGGTTTTGAGTTGAAACCTGAAGCTAAAAGAGGTTGAATATATTTTATGCTTACACTAATGTTGCTAATAGATTTGTGTTTAGTTTTGTATGAAGGAAGTTTTCAAGTGTAGGGATTGGAGAATGATGAGATGAGTTGAAGAATGGACAAAAGCTCAAGCTTGGGGATGCCCATGCATCACCCCAATAAATATCCAAGAAGTATAAGCATCAAAGCTTGGGGATGCCCCCGAGGCACCCCTTCTTCATCGGCAAAAATCAGGTCAGCTTTCAAAACACTATATTTTTATTGCTTCATGCACTATGTGTTTTTCTTGGAGCGTCAGTTGTTTTAGTTTTCTTAGTTAGTTTAGTTTGTTTGTTTGCTGCAATAAATGGTTGGAACCCAACAAATTTCTTTTGGAGAAGTTGCCTTGCTTTTCATTTGCCAAGAACACTCTAGTTTTCACTCTTATTAAAAATCGAGTGTTCTTCTTTTTCCACTACTGCTTTTGGTTTTCGTTTTCGCCTTGATTTGCGTTCTGATCTTCTCATATCTTTTCATCAAGGTGTATTTTTGGCTCTGATCTTTATTGGTTTTCATCAAAAGAGGTGTCTTAAAAAATTTCAAATGGTGTTGGAAAAGAGAAAAAGCTTTGTGCAAAATAGTGGTACAAGAAGGAGCTTGTGTAGACTGTGGCTTAGGCTTTTTCATGTCATGCTTGATGTCTTTTTGATAGTATGCTTAGTGGTTTTGCTGTAGCATGACTTGTCTCAAATGACTGAGATTGCTTAATGAGCCTTTGAAAAAATCATGCGTTGTTTTTATTGTATGGAAGCATTATTTTGGTTTTCTCCTTGATGCTTTATTTGGGTTGACTTGGCGCATGCTCACACATGTTAGACTCTTACAAAGTCGCCAATAGCCTCTATGATCATTTAGTTTTTGACTTTTGATGCCATCTTATGCTTCTTTTAATGTCGCTTTGTCGCTTTGCATGATTATGGCCATTATTGCTCTCTTAGTTGGTCGCTCCCAGTCTTTTGCTAGCCCTCGCCTTGTACTGAGTATGAGCTCTACTCGTGCATCCAACTCCTAAAAGCCAAAGTTTTCCAAAGTGTCCACCATACATACCTACTAGCAATTTGCTATTCCAAGTAAATTTGACTTGCTTTTATTTTCTCTTCAAATTAAACTCTTACCAGTGTTATGCGAAATTTGGTCAGTAAAACTCTCACGAACCGGAAGGCACACTTTACTTTTTCCTGTTCTTAAAAATTTGACATTGTGGTCTCTTATGTTTTATGTTGAGTTGTTATGCTTGCAAGTTGTAAGTTGGATTCTAGCCCAGCCATGCTGTCATGGGCAAGCTTTCAATATTGCACTTCTTAATTGAGTTGATATCGTGATATTTTGTTTATGGATGCCCGTGATACGTTACAAACGTATCTATAATTTTTGATGCTCTATGCTTGTTTTACACCAATTGCTATATGTTTTGTCTACACTTTGTGATACTTTTATGATTTATTTGGACTAACCTACTAATAGTTGCAAAAGTGCACAATGTTCTTGTTTTACACTTTGATGTGTAGGATTTACCAAGAATACAAGTGGAAACCTTATTGGAGTCAAATTGGGACTTTCCAGAAATCTGTACCAGAACTTTTTTCGAAGATGGTCACGTTACGGGTCGAATACGGCGTCAAACGGAAAACTCTTCAAATACAAAGTTGTAGGGAATTTTACGGCAAACGTTCTGGACATAAAATTCACCTGATTCCGAGTCCGGACGGCCGAGATAAGCCCGCTCCTTTGCAGACCAGGTCTGGGCCGCGCGAGCTATGTGGGAGAAGGCCCTGGTCGCCTCCTGACGACGCCCCTTCGCCTATATAAAGCCTCGGGACAGAAAACCCTAAAGGATTCGGCAATTTTCTAGAAAGAGTTCCGCAGCTCCGCCGCCATCGTCGACGAATTTCGGGGGACAGAAGTCTCTGTTCCGGCACCCTGCCGGGACGGGGAAGTGCCCCCGGAGCCATCTCCATCAGTCTCCATCGCCGTCTCCGCCGTCTCCATCGACCTCACCTCCATCTCCATCAACCTTGCTGTCTCCTATGATGAGGAGGGAGTAGTTCATCCCCGGGGCCGAGGGCTCTACCGGTAGCTATGTGGTTCACCTCTCTCTCCCATGATGTGATCTTTATGTGATCGTGAGCTTTGTATCATGTTGAACAAGTAGATGTTATTATTCAGATATTATGCTACTCCTATGCTTAATTGTTATAGTGTACTCTAGTGGTGTTATTAAAGTAATCTATTCCTCCTGTCATGGTGTAACGGTGACAGTGCGTGCATCATGGTGGTACTTGGTTTAGGCTATGATTGTGATCTCTTGTGGATTATGAGAGTAATTATTACTATGATAGTATTGAGTGATCTATTCCTCCTTTCATGGTGTAAAGTTGACAGTGTGTGCACCGTGTTAGTACTTGGTCTAAGTCGCAATGATTTCTATCTTGAATTGTGATCTGATTTGGATGTCTCTATGAGTGGTGTTTGTCAAGTACTTGATGAACTTTAAGGGGTGCTTCTGTAGCCACTACACAATGATTAGTGTTGTTCAATAGGAGAGCAATTCAGAGTACCATAGTGAAGAGAAGTTATTTATTTGTTCAATCATGTTATATTGTTGGGAGTGTGTCCACTAGTGAAAGTATGATCCCTAGGCCTTGTTTCCAAGCATTACACATCGTTTACTTACTGTTTTGTTACATGTTTGCTTGCTGCCATTTTTATTCCAGATTGCATTTACTACTTATAATCATCACTACCGCTTGTATTTCACTATCTCTTCGCCGAACTAGTGCACCTATACATCTGAGAAGTGTATTAGGTGTGTTGGGGACACAAGAGACTTTCTGCATCGTAATTGCAGGGTTGTTTGAGAGGGATAGCTTTGACCTCTTCCTCCCTGAGTTTGATAAACCTTGGGTGATCCACTTAAGGGAAACTTGCTGCTGTTCTACAAACCTCTGCACTTGGAGGCCCAACAAGTGTCTACAAGAATAGAAGTGCGTAGACATCAAGCTCTTTTCTGGCGCCATTGCCGGGGAGGTAAGGTAAAAGGTACTCTCATCCTCCTGTGTGAGTACTCGGAGTTATTTCCTTTAGATTCTGCAATTACATCTTTTTGTTTCTTGTTTTTATTTTCACTAGTTAGGCTTCATGGAAAACAAAGAGTTCTGTATTCTTTTTCCTGAGTTTAGATATGAAGTGTTTGAAGAGAAAATTGAAAAACCTTTGGAGCTTAATTTGCATGCTAATAGTGTTGTTAGTATGAACTCATTGAACACCATTATTGCTAATGCTATGGAAAAGTCTAAGCTTGGGGAAGCTAGTTTTGATGAAAATGATCTTTTTAGTTCCCCAGTTTTAGTGGAGAAAATTTGCTCTGATGATATTTTATCTCCCATATGTGATGTTCCTTCTTATGATGATATGTTTGAAGAATATGCTTTGCGAAATAGTTGCTCTCTAGCTTGTGATGATACTAAACCTCTAGTTTATGATGGCTATGATGATGAGTATAATATTTTCAGTTCACCTACTATTGAGGATAAAATTAGTTATGATTACAATATGCCTCCTATTTTTGATGATTATGGTGATGAGAATAATTATTCTGTTGAATCTGCTCCTACTACTATTGTTCCTGTGGTGAGTATTAATTCTTTCATGCATGTGGCTCATGATAGGGATGTTTTATGTGATAGTTATATTGTTCGTTCTATTCATGATGCTACTGAAATTTATTATGAGAGAGGGAAATATGGTTTGATGGATCTCAATAATATTAAGTTTCCCCTCTTTATGTTGCAAATCTTGAAGTGGCACTTGTTTTATCTATCCATGCTTGCTACTATGTGCCTCGTTGATTTATTTTCTTACAAGATTCCTATGCATAGGAAGTGGTTCAGATATAAATGTCTTTCACATTTGCTTTTTGATGCTCTCTATTGCTTTAAGTTCCTATATGGCGCTTTTGCCTCAAGCTCTTATATGGCGCCCACATGAGCATCTTTGCAAATTACTGCGCCTAGCTCAAAGGCGTTAAAGAAAAGCACTCTTGGGAGATAACTCAATGTTTTCTTTTCAGTACTTTTTCTTTTATTTGAGTCTTGGAAGTCATTACTACTGTAATGACCGCTCCTTATCTTGTTTATTTCGTTTTTGTGCCAAGAGAAGCCTCTAATTTGAGTGAGGTGAGATTTGGGGATGTTGCTGTCCTGAAACTGTTTTCGGTGCTGGACCGTAAAAATTCGTGAAAATTCTCTGTATATCTTTTGGACCTGCGATTTCTTGTGCATATGCCCCAGGTTATATCCAAACTTTCATTACTTGAACACTTTTTTATTTGAGCAACATAAAACCCCTCAAAAATTCGACCTTTGTCAGCTGTTCTGTTTTGACAGATTTCTGCCAATATTGGTGTTTGCCGCTTTATCGCTTTCTTTTGAGTTCTTTTTATCATGGAACTTTTGGGGAGGTTGCTACAGTAGTATATGCTATATATGTGGTGGTTTTGAGTTGAAACCTGAAGCAAATAGAGGATTGATTATATGTTATGCTTGCACTAATGTTGCTAATAGATTTGTGTTTAGTTTGGTATGAAGGAAGTTTTCAAGTGTAGGGATTGGAGAATGATGAGATGAGTTGAAGAATGGACAAAAGCTCAAGCTTGGGGATTCCCATGCATCACCCCAAGAAATATCCAAGAAGTACAAGCGTCAAAGCTTGGAGATGCCCCCGAGGCACCCCTTCTTCATCGGCAAAAATCAGGTCACCTTTCAAGACACTATATTTTTATTGCTTCATGCACTATGCGTTTTTCTTGGAGCGTCAGTTATTTTAGTTTTCTTAGCTAGTTTGTTTTGTTTACTGCAATAAATGGTTAGATCACATCATGTTTCTTTTGGAGGAGATGAACTCGCTTTTCATTTGCCAAGAACACTCTAGTTTTCACTCTTATCGTTCAATGAGTGTTCTTCTTTTTCCGCTCCTGCTTTTGGTTTTCGTTTTCGCCTTGATTTGCGTTCAGACCTTGTCATATATATTTTCATCAAGGTGTATTTTTGCCTCTGATCTTTATTGGTTTTCATCAAAAGAGGTGTTTAAAAAAATATTCAAATGGTGTTGGAAAAGAGAAAAAGTTTCATGCAAAAAGGTGGTACAAAAAGGAGCTTGTGTAGACTGTGGCTTAGGCTTTTTCATGTCATGCTTGATGTCCTTTTGATAGTATGCTTAGTGGTTTTGCTGTAGCATGACTGGTCTCAAATAACTAAGATTGCTTAATGAGCCTTTGAAAAAATCATGCGTTGTTTTTATTGTATGGAAGCATTATTTTAGTTTTCTCCTTGATGCTTTATTTGGGTTGACTTGGCGCGTGCTCACACATGTTAGACTCTTACAAAGTCGCCAATAGCCTTCACGATCATTTAGTTTTTGACTTTTGATGCCATCATATGCTTCTTTTAATGTCGCTTTGTCGCTTTGCATGATTATGGCCATTATTGCTCTCTTAGTTGGTTGCTCCCAGTCTTTTGCTAGCCCTTATTTTGTACTGAGTATGAGCTCTACTCGTGCATCCAACTCCTAAAAAACCAAGTTTGCCATTGTGTCCACTAAAAATTCCTATGCATGGTATTTGTAAGCCATTCCAAGTAAATTTTCATGTGCTACCTTTCAAAAACCTTCAAAACACTTCTCGTTTTGTGACACTGTTTTCAGCTCATGGGGACATAGTGGTCGGATTTGCTATCTTCCATATTGCTTATTCCAAAAAGAAAAGAAAAAGGAAAAAGAAAGAAAAAAGGCACTCCTCCAAGGAATGTGAATGTTGGTGGGCACCCGATGGAATCGGTTAGCCATGGTTTGTGAAAGGAAAAAAGGTGGGGAGGAGTGCCAAGCTTTATAAAAGAGCACAAAAGTGCCAATCTCTCTCTCTCTCTCTCTCTCTCAAAAACTTGCTTCATTTTTGTATGGAAGATAGTAAGAACTCCATTACCAGTCGTTGACAAAGATAACCACCTCTCAAAACCAATTTTTATCTCTCTGTTTTACAAATGAAAAGCTCTAGCACATGTTTAATCACTGCTTCCCTCTGCGAAGGGCCTTTCTTTTACTTTTACGTTGAGTCACCACCTTCTATCTTTATGCACCATTAAGAGAGCATAGTTGTCATTCTTAGTGTAATATGCATTGTCCCAAAGTTCATTGATTGATTCATATTGTTGGTTTCACTTGTTCTTAAATATTTGTATCTAGTCGCCCTCTTAAACTTGAAGGTGTCCTATGCATTTATGTTTTGCTCTCTATGAAGGACAAGCTGAAAACCATTTGTATGTTTTTCCTTATGATTTGAACACACATTTGACTTTCATTGTTTCATTTTCATGATCTTTTGTTTGTGTTCATTTTCATGTTATAACATGGTTGCTAAGTTTCTTCTATCAAGATTATGTCTTTCATGCCCATATTTCAAGTTCTTTTGATCCCAGCGCACAACGCTTACATACATGATCAAGATTGTGTAGGTGCATGTCACCTCAAAAATTATTTCTTTTGTTATCACTTACCTACTCGAGGACGAGCAGGAGTTAAGCTTGGGGATGTTGATACGTTACAAACGTATCTATAATTTTTGATGCTCCATGCTTGTTTTACACCAATTGCTATATGTTTTGTCTACACTTTGTGATACTTTTATGATTTATTTGGACTAACCTACTAATAGTTGCAAAAGTGCACAATGTTCTTGTTTTACACTTTGATGTGTAGGAATTACCAAAAATACAAGTGGAAACCTTATTGGAGTCAAATTGGGACTTTCCAGAAATCTGTACCAGAACTTTTTTCGAAGATGGTCACGTTACGGGTCTAATACGGCGTCAAACGGAAAACTCTTAAAATACAAAGTTGTAGGGAATTTTACGGCAAACGTTCTGGACATAAAATTCACCTGATTCCGAGTCCGGACGGCCGAGATAAGCCCGCTCCTTTGCAGACCAGGTCTGGGCCGCGCGAGCTATGTGGGAGAAGGCCCTGGTCGCCTCCTGACGACGCCCCTTCGCCTATATAAAGCCTCGGGACAGAAAACTCTAAAGGATTCGGCAATTTTCTAAAAAGAGTTCCGCAGCTCCGCCGCCATCGTCGACGAATTTCGGGGGACAGAAGTCTCTGTTTCGGCACCCTGCCGGGACGGGGAAGTGCCCCCGGAGCCATCTCCATCGGTCTCCATCGCCGTCTCCGCCGTCTCCATCGACCTCACCTCCATCTCCATCAACCTTGCTGTCTCCTATGATGAGGAGGGAGTAGTTCATCCCCGGGGCCGAGGGCTCTACCGGTAGCTATGTGGTTCACCTCTCTCTCCCATGATGTGATCTTTATGTGATCGTGAGCTTTGTATCATGTTGAACAAGTAGATGTTATTATTCAGATATTATCCTACTCCTATGCTTAATTGTTATAGTGTACTCTAGTGGTGTTATTAAAGTAATATATTCCTCCTGTCATGGTGTAACGGTGACAGTGCGTGCATCATGGTGGTACTTGGTTTAGGCTATGATTGTGATCTCTTGTGGATTATGAGAGTAATTATTACTATGATAGTATTGAGTGATCTATTCCTCCTTTCATGGTGTAAAGTTGACAGTGTGTGCACCGTGTTAGTACTTGGTCTAAGTCGCAATGATTTCTATCTTGAATTGTGATCTGATTTGGATGTCTCTATGAGTGGTGTTTGTCAAGTACTTGATGAACTTTAAGGGGTGCTTCTGTAGCCACTACACAATGATTAGTGTTGTTCAATAGGAGAGCAATTCAGAGTACCATAGTGAAGAGAAGTTATTTATTTGTTCAATCATGTTATATTGTTGGGAGTGTGTCCACTAGTGAAAGTATGATCCCTAGGCCTTGTTTCCAAGCTTTACACATCGTTTACTTACTGTTTTGTTACATGTTTGCTTGCTGCCATTTTTATTCCAGATTGCATTTACTACTTATAATCATCACTACCGCTTGTATTTCACTATCTCTTCGCCGAACTAGTGCACCTATACATCTGAGAAGTGTATTAGGTGTGTTGGGGACACAAGAGACTTTCTGCATCGTAATTGCAGGGTTGTTTGAGAGGGATAGCTTTGACCTCTTCCTCCCTGAGTTTGATAAACCTTGGGTGATCCACTTAAGGGAAACTTGCTGCTGTTCTACAAACCTCTGCACTTGGAGGCCCAACAAGTGTCTACAAGAATAGAAGTGCGTAGACATCAGCCCGCGGTGTGAAATGAATTGGGAATCTTGTGGGGATCATGGAGTTTGTATATGTGTTAGGGAAACGCCGGGCCGCCAATCTAAGCCATGCATAATTCATGGTGGAAATTTGCAGCATACCCATGGTGAACATTCGACGACGCATCTCACAATAAAAAGCTAAACAAAAGGCAAATAAAAGAGATGTCGAGGTGTTCATTGTCTGCTTGTCCTGTCATTTTGGTGTGGGCTTGTTCCATGTCATCGGGCACGGAGGTACCCCATTGGCGGTTCTCAATGATATGCATATACTTACAATGACAAGAGCCTTGCTTGGGACTCTAAGTAAAGTAGCATGAGGTTTGGATACTCGTATTCACGGGACACGAGGTTTTCAACTTATGATTTGTCAAGCATATGCATCATAATTGTTCTCGCATTAACTTTAACCATTCAAGATGCTTATGATGGGGGCAATGAGAGCTCAAAGCCGGTAAGTACCATAATTTTTGAAGGTTATAAAACTTGCAATCACTGCTTCCCTCTGCGAAGGGCCTTTCTTTTACTTTTATGTTGAGTCACCACCTTCTTTCTTTATGCACCATTAAGAGAGCATAGTTGTCATTCTTAGTGTGATATGCATTGTCCCAAAGTTCATTAATTGACTCATATTGTTGGTTTCACTTGTTCTCAAATTATTTGTATCTAGTCGCCCTCTTAAACTTGAAGGTGCCCATAGTGGACATTCGACGACGCATCTCACAATAAAAAGCTATACCAATGGTAAATAAACGGGATGCCGAGGTGTTCATTGTCTGTTTGTCCTGTCATTTTGATGTGGGCTTGTTCCATGTCATCGGGCAAGGAGGTACCCCATTGGCGGTTCTCGATGATATGTGTATACTTACAATGACAAGATCTTGCTTGGGACCCTAAGTCGAGTAGGATGAGGTTTGGGTATTCGTACTTCACGGGACACGAGGTTTTCAACTTATGATTTGTCAAGCATATGCTCACAATTGTTTTCGCATTAACTTTAACCATTCAAGATGCCTATGATGGGGGCAATGAGAGCTCAAAGCTAGTAAGTACCATAATTTTTGAAGGTTTATAAAACTTGCAATCACTTCTTCCCTCTACGAAGGGCTTTTCTTTTACTTTTATGTTGAGTCTCCACCTTCTATCTTTATGCACCATCTAAGAGAGCATAGTTGCCATTCTGAGTTTAATATGCATAGTCCCAAAGTTTATCATTGATTGATTCATGATTATGGTTTCACTTGTTCTTAAATTATTTGTATCTAGTCGCCCTCTTAAACTTGAAGGTGTCCTATGCATTTATGTTTTGCTCTCTTTGAAGGACAAGCTGAAAACCATTTGTATGTTTTCCTTATGATTTGAACACACGTTTGACTTTCATTGTTTCATTTTCATGATCTTTTGTTTGTGTTCATTTGCATGTTTATAACATGGTTGCTAAGTTCTTATTGTCAAGATTATATCTTCATGCCCATGTTTTAAGTTCTTATGATCCCAGCTCACAAATGCTTACATATATGATCAAGATTGTGTAGATGCATGTCACCTCAAAAATTATTCTTTTGTTATCACTTACCTACTCGAGGACGAGCAGGAGTTAAGCTTGGGGATGCTTGATACGTCTCCAACGTATCTATAATTTTTGATGCTCCATGCTTGTTTTTACACCATTTGCCTAATGTTTCGTTACACTGCGTGGCACTTTTATGCATTTTCTGGAACTAACCTATTAACAAGTTGCCACAGTGCCAGTTCCCTGTTTTCTGCTGTTTTTGTGTTTCAGAAGTGAAACACAGGAAATATTCTCGGAATTGGACGAAACAAGTTCCTGAAGTCTTATTTTACCCGGAAGCTTCCAGAGATCCAAATGAGAGAAGGAGAGGGGCCACCAGGGGCCCACACGCATAGGTGGCGCGGCCAGCCCCTGGCCCGTGCCACCATGGTGTGAGGCCACCTGGGCCCTCCTCTGACATCGCCCCTTCACCTATAAAGACCCCCCGATGGAAAAAACCTAAGTACCCGATCAATTTTCCAGAACACATCGCGATCCGCCGCCGCCGTCGACCCAAAGATCGGGAGGGTCCAGAAGCTCTTCTCGGCACCCTGCCGGAGAGGGGAATCGCCACCGGAGGTCTTCTTCATCGCCATGCTTGCCTCCGGAGCGATGAGTGAGTAGTCTACCTTGGACTATGGGTCCATAGCAGTAGCTAGATGGTTGTCTCCTCCACCATGTGCTTCATGTTTAGATCTCATGAGCTGCCCTACATGATTGAGATCACCGTTATGTAATTCTACATGTTTGGTTTGTTGGGATCCGATGAATATTGGTGTTTATGATTAAGTTGTTGTACTGAATATTATCTTTTGTTATCTCTATGTTGTTTATGATCTTGCATGCTCTCCGTTGTTAGTAGCTATCTTGGCCGAGTAGTTGCTAGTGACTCCAAGAGGGGGTATTTATGCTCGATAGTGGGTTCATGCCTCTATTTAACCTGGGGGAGTGACAGAAACCTCTAAGGTTGTAGATGTGCTATATATTGCTACTAGGGAGAAAACAACATTCATATGCTCAAGGGCATATGCTTTGTTTACATTACACACTTTGCTTAATGCAATTATCTGTTGTTCGCAACTTAATACTTGTGGAGTTCTCGGATTGATTCACCACAAGTGGATTATTAGTCACAGATGCAGTTGGATGGCGGTCTATGTATTTTGTTGTAATGCCAGAGTAAATCTCATAGTGATCTTCTTGACATATCACGTTTATCTCTATTCTATCAATTGCCCAACTGTAATTTGTTTACCCAGCATGTGTTATTTATCTTATGGAGAGACACCACTAGTGAACTGTGGACCCCGGTCCTATTTCCATCATATTGCTATTACCTGTTTACTTTACTCGCACTGTTTACTTTATTCGCATACTCTACTGTTTTCCACTCGATACGCTCATAACCTTTGTTTCAAGCAAACCAGTGAGATTGACAACCTCATCGCAAGTTGGGAACAAAGTACTTGGTTGTTTGTGTGCAGGTTCCGCGTTGCAGCTAGCAAGCAAAGCTTGGACGAGGCGCCATATATAAATTGTCCGAAGCCGTCGCAAACTAGCAAGCATCACCTTCAGTCGTCATTGTCTGCTTTTCTCCTGAACGATAAACCTTGGTTTCTTAACTGAGGGAAAACAAGCTGCTATACTCATCATACCTTCCTCTTGGGGTTCCCAACGGGCTGGTCATTCACCACGCACAAGGACCTTTGATCTTCCACATCAACTTGGAGTATCAGCCGCCCTGTGGCCCCTCTCCGTCTCCTCTTCAGTTCTCTGGAAGCTTCGGTAAATATCTGGACGTCTGGCTTTTGTTTCGTCCAATTCCGAGAATATTTCCTGTGTAACTTTTCTGAAACACAAAAACAGTAGAAAACAGGGAACTGGCACTGTGGCATCTTGTTAATAGGTTAGTTCTGAAAAATGCATAAAATGCCACGAAGTGTAACGAAACACTAAGCAAATGGTGTAAAAACAAGCATGGAGCATCAAAAATTATGGATACGTTAGAGACGTATCACTGATTGAGAGTGATCTTGTCATCACAATACAAGCTTGCGGTACTCATTCGATTAGAAGGGTCACTATTATGGCCCGAGCATTAAAAATTAAAATGACCCTTTTCATGGCAAAGTTCACAAATAAAAGGATAAAGCTCACAAACATTTTTACCAAGCTCATCTAGAGCCTTATCCCACATTCGGGTTTCTTCATTCCTGTGGTGGATACAATAATCTTCTTTGTCGTTCCTCTGTTCACAAGGTCAAAGTACTCCACAAAAATTAACATGCTTATAAGAAATAGTACTTTCAGAGGTTTGAGCATGTTTATTGCAATCATCAATAACAATATCACTTTCTATGCAAGTGTCTTTAAAAGGTTCATGATACACGTCCCCATTTCCCTTAGGAACATTAATATGGGAAGCAAAGGCTCTAAAGCAATCGACCATAATTTGAGGATCAAGACCATATTTGGCACTAAGCTCTTGAAAATCAAAAGTTTCAGCGAAAGACTTAATGCAATCATACTCATATTTTATACCTGATCCTTTACCTTTTTTGCTATCCCAATCTTCAATATTGTTTTGAATTTTTTCAAGCAGATCCCACTTGACATCAACCTCCTTGCTTGTGAAAGATCCATCGAAGCATGCATCTAGATAGTCCTTGTAATATCCTGAAAGCCTTGCATAAAAATTATTAATAACAATATTACGGGGAAGATCATGAATAGGACATTTAAGCATTAGTGACTTCAATCTTCCCCACGCTTGGGCAATGGTTTCTCCATCATGAGGATGAAAATTATAAATATAATTCCTATCTTTATGAACCTCATGAGAAGTATAGAATTTAGAATAAAAGAGAGGTACAATTTCCTCCCAGCCAATAGGTTGGCCATCATTCAGCGTCTTATACCATTCTGCAGTGCTGCCCTTTAGTGATAAAGAAAATAGCTTCCTCTTAACTTCACCTGTAGAAATATCTGCACACTTGAACAACTCGCATAATTCATGTATAAAGAGCAAATGATCACCGGGATGGACAGTTCCATCCCCTAGATAGCAGTTATTCATAGCACGTTCAACAATTTTCATAGGTATTTTAAAAGGACTAGGATCACAAACATCATGAGAACTATCACTTATGGGAGATAAAATATTATCAGAGCAAATTTTGTCCACTAAAGCTGTGGAACTAAGAATATCATGCTTAACAAAACCAGCTTCCCCAATCTTAGACCTTTCTATAGCATTAGCAATAATGGTATTCAAAGAATTCATACAAATAACATTGCTATAGGAAATAAGCTCCAAAGGTTTTTCAAACACTTCAAATCTAAACTCAGGAAAGACACTATAAAACTCTTTATTTTCCATTAAGCCTAACTAGTGAAAATTAAAACAAGAAACAAAAAGACATAATTGCAGAATCTAAAGGAAATAACTTTTAGCACTCACCAGCAACTAAAAAAACTTAGTAGCCAAAGAATGTGAGTACCTTTTACCTTACCTCCCCGGCAACGGCGCCAGAAAAGAGCTTGATGCCTACGCACGCGTCTGTTCTTGTAGACAGTGTTGGGCCTCCAAGTGCATAGGTTTGTAGAACAGCAACAAGTTTCCCTTAAGTGGATCACCCAAGGTTTATCAAACTCAGGGAGGAGGAGGTCAAAGCTATCCCTCTCAAGCAACCCTGCAATTACGATACAAAAAGTCTCTTGTGTCCCCAACACACCCAATACACTTGTTAGATGTATATGTGCGCTAGTTCGGTGAAGAGATAGTGAAATACAAGTAGTAGGGATGATTATGAGTAGTAAATGTAATCTGAAATAAATATCGCTGTGAGCAAACATGTAACAAAACTGAATGTAAACGGTGTTCAATGCTTGGAAACAAGGCCTAGGGACAATGCTTGGAAACAAGGCCTAGGGATCATACTTTCACTAGTGGACACTCTCAACAAAATAACATAATTGAACCAATAGATACTAACTTCAATATGCAACTCAAAACAATTCTCCAATGGAAAACAAACACTAATCATGCGTAGGGCTACGAAGCACTCCTCAAAGTTCGCATGTACCCAAACTAGATTGTTCGACACTGTCACCGTGAACGCACTAGATGGTTCCAACAAACACCAACAATTCATAGAGACATTAACCAAAAAGACACACATAATGCGCACACTAGTCACCTTCACATTACGATACAAGGCATCTCCGGAGATTACAATAATAAAGCACGGGAGTAGCATAATATCTGAATAATAGCATCTACCAATTCAACTAGATACAAAGCTCACGATCACATAAAGATCACATCATGGGAGAGAGAGGTGAACCACATAGCTACCGGTAGAGCCCTCAGCCCCAGGGGAGAACTACTCCCTCCTCATCATCGGAGGCAGCAACGACGATGGAGATGGCTGTGAGGTCGATGGAGACGGTGGAGACGGCGATGGAGACCGATGGGGATGGCTCCGGGGGCACTTCCCCGTCTCGGCAGGGTGCCAAAACAGAGACTTCTGTCCCCCAAAATTTGTCTTCGACGGCGGCGGCGCTGCGGAACTGTTCTGGGAAAAACGCCGATTGTTTTAGGGTTTTCCTTCGGAAGGTTTTTTATAGGCAGAGGGGCGGCGTCAGAGGTAGGGCCAGCTGGCCTCACCATGGGGCGGCGCGGCCAGGGGCTGGGCCGCGCCCCCTGGTGGTGAGCCTGGCTCCTGGCCCCCCTCCGTCTCATCTTCGGTCTTCGCGAAGCTTCGGTAAAAATAGGAGGTTCGGCTTTTGTTTCGTCCAATTCTGAGAATATTTCCTGTGTAACTTTTCTGAAACACAAAAACAGCAGAAAACAGGGAACTGGCATTGTGGCATCTTGTTAATAGGTTAGTTTCGGAAAATGCATAAAAATGCCACGAAGTGTAACAAAACACAAAGTAAATGGTGTATAAACAAGCATGGAGCATCAAAAATTATAGATACGTTTGAGACGTATCACCTACCAAAACTAGTTAGACAAACTATTTGTCGCAGAGTTCGTCTTCTGTGTTGGCAAAAACTTGGGTTCAGTTTGTGAGAACATTTGGCATGTCTAGTTTTTTGATAGGGTGGGTTTAAACCGAGCATACCCTAAGGCCTAATAGTATGTTTAAATTGTGACCAAAATGCACCTTGCTAAAATTTTGTCCATGTCCAAAAAGCTGGTCAATGTTTGGATGGTCACCATTTTTTGGCAACCCAATGCATCTTTGCCTACTCTCACTGGTGCAAAAAGGGCCATTAATCCCGGTCTGTAACGGCCTTTAGTCCCGGTTTCCAAACCGGGACTAGCAAAGCGCGATTAAAGGCCCTCAGCCTTTAGTCCCGGTTGCAAACGAACCGGGACTAATGGCCGTCCACGTGGGCATGGCTAGGAGCGCCGTCTCGGGGACCTTTAGTCCCGGTTAGTAATGAGAACCGGGACTAAAGTGTTCTGTTTTTATTTTTATTTTTGTTGCTGTTTCAGATTATAGGTTTAGGGTTTATGCTTAATTAGGGTTCATTTTAATTTCAAACGAGTTTCCGTACCTATATTCTACGACTAGTACATACACATTACACGTTGGTGCATGCATATATAATATTATACGATGTCTTGCGACTATATATACTACACTTTCAAACAAGTGTATGTACAACTATTTTTCAAACAAGTTTCAAAACAAACTAAGTTACATGGAGATCACTAAATTACAGATAGTGTTCTTCGTCCTCCACACAGTGTTCTCCTTTCTCACAGAGGACCTCCCTCATGATGAATCCTGCCAGCTCCTCTTGAATTTCTTTTAGGCGCTGGGTTGGTACGAGCTTCTCCCGCATCACATACAACTTTAAGAAGATCGATATGGATATATATAAGTTGGATGAAACTCAACACAATTGATTATAATAAAAGAAAACTGTGAATATTATTTACGTACATCAAAGTCCGTGGTACGTGCTCTCCGCTCACTGGTGTACCACCGGATGAACTCGCAGACGTAGAATCCACAGAGATTGGTCCCCGGTGGTTGCTTCAAACCCTTTATCTTTTTAAAAGTTAGCTGTTCTTTGAATTCACCTATTACCGACTTTCTGAAACGTGTCCAAACGCTACAGGGCAAAGAAAATGAGCAAATGAGTTATTAAATAATTGATATCAGGAAATTAATGAAAGGAGCTGATATAGTCGAGTAATGATTGAAATTACTTTTGCAGCATTTCTTTCATGTCGCTAAACAGGACGTCGGGCTTATCCAATGAGTCCAAGATATGAATAGTTGATGTGTCCAATTGAATCTTTAGCAGAATCCAGTGGTAACTGCAGACACGCATGCATAACTCATCAATTACACTTAACATCGAGTAAGCAAAAAAGAATGTCTAGAAGATAGAAACACTCACTTGAAGTTGTAAGGAAATAGAAGTTCTCTTTTAAGACTTTGCTTGACAAAAAATCTGAAGAGGTCCTTCTCCACATCTCTGGGGTGATCTTTTAACATCCTTTCATTAATGATATATGGGTCAATGAACCCAACGTCATGGATTCCCTTTTTTTTGCATTCAAACATCTTAAATCTGCATAATAGCATAAAAAATCATATAGTTAATTAAGATATATAGGCAATGAACGAGCTTAGCTAGATACTTGAATATAAATCACTTACAGACAATAGCAACTGATGGTAGACTTGTCGAGATCGCGCTGATTGAATATGTGAAACAATTCGTCCATTGGAATATGTAACATGTATCTTTTGAAGTAATGCTCCTCTCTAACGTCCAAGAGGATAAAACGTTTGAAGTCCTTTTTTTGTATATGCACCTTGTACCAGCCGAGCAGATTTCGCATATGTGTTGATAGACCACGTTCCTCCTCAGGCTTGATCAGAGGCCCCCCAGTACATATTGCTCTACTACCTCTCCCACTGGCGCTTCTTCAAGGCCTAACATAACTAGAAGAGGCACATTCAAGACGTTCGCGTTCTCTTTTGCCTCCCTTACAGTTAAACCCAATAGTTGTGCAGCTGCTACTACTCTAGGGTCCAATAACAATCGGTCCTCTTCCAAATCGGCTTTGAAGGACGTATCGATATCGGGGGGGCTGACTATGAGCGGGGCGACCGATTGATTCTTCTGTTCTCCAAGCTGAGGAATTTGTTTCCCGCTTCTTTTTGCCTTGGCCAAGTCACTTTGCCTTTCAATTTCGCGTTTATAGTCTGATGGCTGATTCATCTTATATTGGGGCTCTGCAGTAAGCATACCATAAGCCCAGTCCTTTTGTTTCTGCGTGTATGTTGGCTTGGGCTCAGGCACTTTCGGTGCAAAAAATGCCTTCACTTCGGCGCGTACTATCGCCTCGTTTTCCTCGGGAGTCCGGTCATAAGCTCTCTTGGGAAGAGGCTTTAGCGATGGCTCTGGTATCTTCGTGGTCTTATGTACTACCTTATCAGTAGTACTAACCGTAGCGGACCTGCTCCGCTTTTTCCCCGTCTGAGTAGTATTGGGGGGCGGCTTCGCCTGACGCGCTGGAGGTGCACTGGGGGACGGCGTTGGCTGACGCGCGGGAGGTGCACTAGGGGGCGGCGTCGGCTGACGCGTCGCCCGAGGTGGACTCGAGGGTGGCGTCGGCTGACGCGGCGCTGGAGGTGGACTCAGGGGTGGCGTCGGCTGACGCGGCGCCCGAGGTGGACTCGGGGGCAGCGTAGGTGGACGACGTTCATCGGGGGAGGGTGGACTTGGATTCCTCGGAGTCGGTGGCCTTGGCGCTGAGCCTGGAAACTTGATGTATTTCTTTTATCATAAAACTATTTAGCGCTTGACATCTCCAAGTCTCCGATCCCCTTCAGGTGTAGCAAAATCAAGCTCTAGGTCCTCGAACAAGCTGACTATGTCAAGCACCGAGACACGAGCATAGCCAGCCGGTATCGGGTTCCCATGGTGGAGTGCTTCAGGTAGACAAGGTAAAGCGTCGCCGCTCGCCACCTTCAAGGTCATGTTCTTCATTGGCTGATGTAGCTCACAATTTGTCATCTCCCTAACATCATCCACGGGGTAGCGAGACCCCGGTGCTTCATGCTCATCAGCTGGGACCTCCGTGGAAGCCACGCTGCTTCTCCGCTGACTATTAAGATCCAATACTGGATCTTCCTGCAGCTGAGATCCGCCTCCCTGGCTAAGTTGATGTATCATACTCTTCATGTCGGCTAATTCACGTTCTACCTTGCCGATCCGATCTGCTTCCCGATCCTTCTTTCTCTTACGGCTTTTGGAACCGTACGGATCTTCGTGCTGAGAAAACCCTTCCTTCCATGGAACACCGGCGCCTTTGCCTCTTGTTCGTCCTGTGTGTTCTGGATTCCCGAGGGCGTGCGTCAGCTCGTCGTTCTCTCGGTCGACACGGATCAATCCCGCTTGAGCATCCTCCATTGCCTTAACAAGTTTTACTGTGGGAGTAAAGGTCTGTTTCCGATGAACACACTCCCCTGTTGCCGGGTCTAACGATCCTCCATGTCCGTACCACCAGTGCTTGGCCCTTTCGGGCCATCCCTCTGTACTAGGAGTGATTCCTCTATTCCTCAATTCATTCTCCATAGATTCCCACTTGGGAACTGCTCTCACGTAGCCGCCTGGCCCCAAAATATGGTGATGTTCCTTCTTATCAGCATTTTTCTTATTTTTTTCCGACATTTCCTTGGCTCTCTCAGATGTCTTGAATGCCACAAATTCAGGCCACTGTTGTCTCAACTTCTCGTATGCTCCTTCGAACACTGGAGTTTTATTTTTCGCGATAAACTTCGCGTATAACATTTTCTTGAAGCCCCGGAATGCTTCAGCCATCTTCTTGAGAGCGTACTGTTTAACTCTCCTTCTCCTTTCACGTCCACCCGGAATTTCATTTCCATCATCATCCTTCTTGGAGTACTCCAGAGGTAGAATGAAATTTTCCATGAGCTTCCTCCAAAGGTCTTTCTTGGATCTTTTGTTCACAAAAGTAGCTCCAAGACGTGCCTTCTTTGGCTCGTGCCATTCTTGAACCGTGATCGGGATCATGTCCCTAACAATCACTCCGCATTGATTTATAAATTTTGTTGCGTGCTGTTTTGGCTCCAACGGTTTGCCATCTGGAGATACTACATCGATGGTCAGCTTCTGATTCACACTCAACTTTTGGCTCGGACCTCGTTTAGAATACGATTTGCTCGATCCGGAGGGCTGAAAAAAGAAAAAGTCGTTGATGTCTACGCACTTCTATTCTTGTAGACACTTGTTGGGCCTCCAAGTGCAGAGGTTTGTAGAACAGCAGCAAGTTTCCCTTAAGTGGATCACCCAAGGTTTATCGAACTCAGGGAGGTTAGAGGTCAAAGCTATCCCTCTCAAACAACCCTGCAATTATGATACAGAAAGTCTCTTGTGTCCCCAACACACCCAATACACTTGTCAAATGTATAGGTGCACTAGTTCGGCGAAGAGATAGTGAAATACAAGCGGTAGTGATGATTATAAGTAGCAAACGTGATTTGAAATAAATATCGCTGCGAGCAAACAAGTAACAAAACAGGAAGTAAACGGTGTGCAAAGCTTGGAAACAAGGCCTAGGGATCATACTTTCACTAGTGGACACACTCCCAACAATATAACATGATTGAACAAATAAACAACTTCTCTCTACTATAGTACTCTGAATTATTCTCCTATTGAACAACACTAATCATTGTGTAGTGGCTACAGAAGCACCCCTTAAAGTTCATCAAGTACTTGACAAACACCACTCATAGAGATACCCAAATCAAAGCACAACTCAAGATAGATATCATTGCAACTTAGACCAAGTACTAACACGGTGCACACACTGTCAACTTTACACCATGAAAGGAGGAATAGATCACTCAATACTATCATAGTAATAATTACTCTCATAATCCACAAGAGATCACAATCATAGCCTAAACCAAGTACCACCACGATGCACGCACTGTCACCGTTACACCATGGCAGGAGGAATAGATTACTTTAATAACATCACTAGAGTACACTATAACAATTAAGAATAGGAGTAGCATAATATCTGAATAATAACATCTACTTGTTCAACATGATACAAAGCTCACGATCACATAAAGATCACATCATGGGAGAGAGAGGTGAACCACATAGCTACCGGTAGAGCCCTCAGCCCCAGGGATGAACTACTCCCTCCTCATCATAGGAGACATCAAGGTTGATGGAGATGGCGGTGAGGTCGATGGAGACGGCGGAGACGGCGATGGAGACCGATGGAGATGGCTCCGGGGGCACTTCCCCGTCCCGGCAGGGTGCCGGAACAGAGACTTATGTCCCCCGAAATTCGTCGGTGGTGGCGGCGGAACTGCGGAACTCTTTCTGGAAATTTGCCGACTCCCTTAGGGTTTTCCGTCCCGAGGCTTTATATAGGCGAAGGGGCGATGTCAGAGGGCTGCCAGGGCCTACTCACATAGGGGCGGCACGGCCAGGGCCTGGGCCTCGCCAGCCCTGTGTGAGGGAGGCCTGTGGCCCCTCTCCTTCCTCTCTTCGGATGTCTGGATGCTCCCGGGAAAAATAAGACTTCTGGCTTTTGTTTCGTCCAATTCCGAGAATATTTCCTGTGTATCACTTCTGAAACACAAAAACAGCAGAAAATAGGGAACTGGCACTGTGGCACTTGTTAATAGGTTAGTTCCGGAAAATGCATAAAAGTGCCACGAAGTGTAACGAAACAGTAGGCAAATGGTGTAAAAACAAGCATGGAGCATCAAAAATTATAGATACGTTGGAGACGTATCAGTCGTTAATACAAATATGCATATTCCCTTCGTATCACCAAAAGCTAAATCTATATACCTCGCCATCGGCGTTTGTTTGCAATTGTCGTTCGGCATCGGTGTTTGTTTGCCCTTCGTCGTCAAACATTTCTATCTCCATTCCGTCACCAGAAGGGTTAAGAAACGACGAAACATCATCTTCAAGTTCAGCTTCTCCGGCACCTTCTCGGCCGACTCCTTCTTGGTCGGCTACTCCGGGGTCTTCTCGATCGGCACCTTCTTGATGCACATATACATTCTCACGTATCATGCCAAATAAGAATTCTTCAGGGTGGCGTGAGTCATTTTCACCGTCCATGTCTCTTCTAAAGACAGGTAAAACAAGTTAGTGACACATATTTGATCAATAACCAAAAAAAAGGGGGCGTTGGCCGAGCGCCGACGCGGTGGGGGGAAGACCCCCTCACCGCGGTCGGCGCCCGGCCAATGCCCCCTTTTAGTACACATATTTGATCAATAACCAAAAAAAGGGGGCGTTGGCCGAGCGCCGA
The DNA here is from genome assembly GCA_007115705.1 of Dactylis glomerata. Classification (NCBI taxonomy): domain Eukaryota; kingdom Viridiplantae; phylum Streptophyta; class Magnoliopsida; order Poales; family Poaceae; genus Dactylis; species Dactylis glomerata. Next base: position 155,611 of record QXEO01000111.1, read on the forward strand.
CGCGGTGGGGGGAAGACCCCCTCACCGCGGTCGGCGCCCGGCCAATGCCCCCTTTTAGTACACATATTTTTCTAACTATTTTTCTAACTAATAAAATCTAACCTAAATAAAATCTAACATAAATAAAATCTAACATAAATAAAATCTAACATAAATAAATTCTAACTATTTTCTATATATCTATTTTTCTAACTAAAAATTCTATTAGCATTTCTATTACTAAATTCTATTAGCATTTCTATTACTAAATTCTAACTATTTTCTATATATCTATTTTTCTAACTAAAAATTCTATTAGCATTTCTATTACTAAAAATTCTATTACTAAATTCTATTAGCATTTCTATTACTAAATTCTATTACTAAATTCTATTAGCATTTCTATTACTAAATTCTATTAGCATTTCTATTACTAAATTCTATTACTAAATTCTATTAGCATTTCTATTACTAATAAATTCTAAAAAAATTACCTTAGCAAGGGGCGGCGGCCGGCGTTTGCGCTGAAGGCAGGGGTGGGCGCGGCCGGCGTCTGCAGGGCAGGGGTGGGCGCGCGGCGATGCTGCAGGGGGCTGCACGTGGGCGGCGCTGCTATAGGGGTGGCGCTCGGCCGGCGTTCTGCAGGGGCCGGCACAGGCGGCGCCGCGGGCTCGGGCGGTGGCTCGGGGCACGGGCGCGCGCGGGCTCGGGCGGCGGCTCAGGGCGGCCGGCGTTGCTGCAGGGGGCGATGCGGTTGGTGGCGACGCTCGTGCAGGGGACGTCCGGCGGCGGCGGTCAACGGATTCGGGCGACCGCAACGTTGTAGACCTCGATCTCCTCCGCGCCAGAAACTGCTAAGTGTTGGGGGAAGAAGATGGGTGGCGCGGCTTATATACCCGCACCCTTTTAGTCCCGGTTGGTGGCTTCAACCGGGACTAAAGGGGGGTCTTTAGTCCCGCTTGAAGCCACCAACCGGGACTAAAGAGTCTCTAGTCCCGGTTGGTGGCTTCAACCGGAAATAAAAACATTTGGCCGGTTCGCGCCCATGCCCCAGACCTTTAGTCCCGGTTGTTGAAACCAACCGGGACTAAAGGCATAATAAATGCGTGCCAAGGCCTTATATTTTTTCAGATTTCATTTGAATATGAAATTTGAATTTCAATTTGAATAACTTCTATATATTTTAGAATCTGACAAAACTTTGAATATGAAAAGTGTTTGAAATTTAATAACTAATTCAAAACTATTTTCTATTTTCAAAATCCATTATTCTAACTATTCAAACAATTAACTATTTTTCCATTTTCAATTAAAACTATATTGATTAATATTCTTTTTGAATATTAATGAATTTGATAAAACTTTGAATATGAAAAGTGTTTGAAATGTAATAACTAATTCAAAAATATTTTCTATTTTCAAAATCAATTAATCTAACTATTTAAACAATTAACTATTTTGCCATTTTCAATTAAAACTATATTAATTAATATTCTTTTTGAATATTTTAGAATCTGACAAAACTTTGAATATGAAAAGTGTTTGAAATTGAATAACTAATTCAAAACTATTTTCTATTTTCAAAATCAATTATTCTAACTATTCAAACAATTAACTATTTTGCCATTTTCAATTTTTCTGAGGCGGAGCTTCCGAAGATGCCGTAGGGCGTGAGCACCAACGACATCTTCGAGAAGCTCCGCCACGGGAGATTTCCCAACCCTTTCCTCCATAACTGTTAGAGGAGATGGAGTCTTTCACGGGCTTGCAGGGAAATTTTTCCGAGGAAGAGCTTCCAAAGATGCCGTAGGGCGTGAGCACCAACGACATCTTCGAGAAGCTCTGCCACGGGAGATTTCCCAACCCTTTCCTCCATAACTGTTAGAGGAGATGGAGTCTTTCACGGGCTTGCAGGGAAAATTTTCTGAGGCAGAGCTTCCGAAGATGCCGTAGGGCGTGAGCACCAACGACATCTTCGACAAGCTCTGCCACGGGAGATTTCCCAACCCTTTCCTCCATCCATGGGGATGAAACTCTCCCTGCCTTCGAGCTGTGCTTGCCATGGCGTATCGATGCTCCTTTTATAGGCACGGCGCCGCTTTTACTTTTGTCTTGTTCCTCCGACAGGGGCGTCGTGCGCTACATGCTTTATCTCATCGAGCAGTGCATCCACCCACGCATCCTTATCCTGCCAACAGCTTTAGTCTCGGTTGCACCCACCAGCCGGGACTAAAGGTTACCCACACGTCCTTATCCCACCGACAGTTTTGTTAGATGACACAAAAACCACCTTTAGTCCCGGTTGTACCCACCAGCCGGGACTAAAGGTTAGATGGTTTCCCGCGCCACTGCGTTCCCGCCTATTTTCTTCCCGCGCTTTCCACCGCTTCCCGCCTCCGTCTTCCCGCCATTTTTCACTATATATATGTAGGCTTGGCCTCCATTTACATATCACATCTAGACTCATATCTGCAAACCTCATCACTCTCTTCCATGGCTTCCATCGTATCTCTAACCCCCCAGGAGGCGGAGGCGCTTTGCGCCTCAAACTACCCCTGCCCGCCGGGCTACCGCGTCCCCACCGGCTGGATGCTGAGCGTCGGAGGCGTACCGTTCCCTCCTGTCCCTCTAGGTGTGGCGCGCCAGATGGCCATCACGAACCACTACTACTTCGAGCTCACACCAGAGCAGCGGAGGAATCCCCAGTGGCATCCCGACTACAGCCCGACTTGGGACGCCTTCTTCATCAATCGGCGTGAGAGTGTGCTTGCCAGGCATGAGGAGGACGGCCCGCCTCGTTCGAACTTCAACGAGGCCGGCCGTCGGCTGTGGTGGCGCGGCCGGACTCTCCAGAGCATCATGGCCTACCGTGGCCCCCGCCTGCGCTACCCTCAGTCTCAACCCACGCGTGCTCACCCACCGAGGTTCGACTACCGCGACCCCGATGCCAGCGACGACGACGTCGGTGACTACGATGACTACAGTGGCGACGTTTATAGGGCTAGGCACGACTATGACTGAATCACTCCAACATTCGAAAACAAGTTCGGCCGATTGTGACTTAATCTGACCATGTACTTTAATTCCAGTTCAATCATTTCCCCGCCTCTCGTGAGTGTTATTGTGATACATGATTAGAACAATACATTACATAAAATGTTTAATACATGATTAGAACAATACATGATTAGAACAATACATGATTACACATGATTACACATCATTTCTTCGCTAGTGTCCCTTGCTTACGATTGTGGCGTAACCATAGAGAATCTTCATTATTTAACTTGAGGCTTGTGTCAGTGTTCACTGTGAAGGGCGGAATTTCACCAAACTGATTATAATCTTGTGACATGTCTGTCTTGTCCTCCACTCCCACGATGGTTCTTTTCCCTGAAAGAACTATGTGGCGCTTTGGTTCATCACATGATGTATTCGCTTTGGTTCTTTTTCTTGGTTTGCTACTCATGTCCTTCACATAGAAAACCTGAGCCACATCTTTGGCTAGGACGAATGGTTCATCAAGGTACCCTAGATTGTTGAGATCCACCGTTGTCATTCTGTACTGCTCGTCCAACTTTACCCCGCCTCCTGTCATCTTCACCCATTTGCACCGAAACAAAGGAACCTTAAAGTTAGGTCCATAATCAAGCTCCCATATCTCCTCTATGTAACCATAATATGTGTCCGTTCGCCCTTTGCCAGTTACTGCATCAAAGCGGACACCACTGTTTTGGTTGGCGCTTTTTTTTATCTTGGGCGACCGTCTAAAATGTATTCGCATTTATCTCGTACCCTTGGAAAGTCAATATAGTCGAAGATGGTAATTTGGCCAGCAAGTACAGCTGCTCTTCAACAACAGTGTCATTCATGAGACGTCTTTGCAACCAAACGCCGAAAGTCGCCATGTGGAGCTGTAAAACAAAGGACTCAGGCTCCCCTGGGTTTGCTTGGCGTACAATATTCTTGTATTCCTCACTGTACGGAGCCACCAAGAGGGAATTTTGTAGAACTGTGTAGTGTGCTTGAGTCAACGAATGACCATCCCTACATATCATTGGTTTCTTTCCGATCGTGCCTTTTCCACTAAGTCTCCCCTCATGACGCGATTGAGGAAGACCAATCGGCTTAAGATCGGGAACAAAGTCAGCACAAAACTCAATGACCTCCTATGTTCCATATCCCTTGACGATGCTTCCTTCAGGCCTAGCACGGTTACGAACATATTTCTTTAAGACTCCCATGAACCTCTCAAAGGGGAACATATTGTGTAGAAATACAGGGCCGAGAATGGAAATCTCTTTGACTAGGTGAACCAGGAGGTGCGTCATAATATTGAAGAACGATGGTGGGAACACCAGCTCGAAGCTGACAAGACATTGGGCCACATCATTTTGTAACCGTGGTAGATCTTCTGGATTGATTACCTTCTGAGATATTGCATTGAGGAATGCACATAGCTTCACAATTGCTAGTCGAACATTTTCCGGTAGAAGCCCCTTCAATGCAACTGGAAGCAATTGCGTCATAATCACGTGGCAGTCATGAGACTTTAGGTTCTGGAACTTTTTCTCTGCCATATTTATTATTCCCTTTATATTCGATGAGAATCCAGCCGGGACCTTGATACTGTTCAGGCATTCAAAAAAGGTGATCTTCTCTTCTTTAGTAAGAGCGTAGCTAGCGCGACCTTGAAACAGTTCCGGATGTCGGTCTTCTGGGTCTTTCACACGTTGCAGGTCCTATCGAGCTTCCTTTGTATCTTTTGTCTTCCCATACACACCCAAGAAGCCTAGCAGGTTCACACAAAGATTATTCGTCACATGCATCACGTCGATTGCAGAGCGAACTTCTAGGAATTTCCAATACTCAAGCTCCCAAAATATAGATTTCTTCTTCCACATGGGTGCGTGTCCGTCTGCGTCATGCGGAACAGATTGTCCGCCAGGACCCTTTCCAAAGATTACTTCTATATCTTTGACCATATCGAATACATCATCACCAGTATTTTCCTTAGGTGGCTCCCGGTGATCTGCCTTACCGTTGAAATGCTTGCCTTTTTTTCTTACGGCATGAATTTTGCTAAGAAATCGACGGTGCGATATGTACACATTCTTCTTACAATTAGCTAAATATATACTTTCAGTCTCTTGTAAACAGTGTGTGCATGCCTTGTATCCCTTGTTTGTCTGTCCTGAAATGTTACTAAGAGCAGGCCAATCATTGATGGTAACGAACAGCAACGCTCGTAAGTCAAATTCCTCTTGTTTGTGCTCATCCCACACACGTACGCCTGGTTTGGCCCACAGCTGTAAAAGTTCATCAACTAATGGCCTTAGGTACACATCAATATCGTTGCCGGGTTGCTTCGGACCTTGGATGAGCACTGGCATCATAATGAACTTCCGCTTCATGCACAACCAAGGAGGAAGGTTATAGATGCATAGAGTCACGGGCCAGGTGCTATGACTGGAGCTCTGCTCCCCAAAAGGATTGAAGCCATCTGTACTTAGACCAAACCGTATGTTCCTTGCGTCACCTGCAAAATCTTTAAACTTATTGTCAATCTTTCTCCATTGAGACCCATCAGCGTGGTGTCTCAACATCCCGTCTGACAAACGGTCCTCTTTGTGCCATCGCAATAACTTGGCATGCTCTTTGCACCGAAACAAACGTTTCAACTGTGGTACTATAGGAGCATACCACATCACCTTGGCAGGAACCCTCTTTCTGGGGGGCTCGCCCTCAACATCACCAGAGTCATCTCCTCTGATCTTATACCGCAATGCAGTGCATATCGGGCATTCAGTCAAATTCTCATAGTCACCACGATAGAGGATGCAGTCATTAGGACATGCATGTATCTTCTGAACCTCTAAACCTAGAGGGCAGACAATCTTCTTGGCTTCGTACGTACTGGTGGGCAATTCGTTATCCTTTGGAAGCATATTCCTCATCATTTTCAGCAACCTTTCAAATCCGGAGTCAGATAGACCTTCCTCTGCCTTCCATTTCAGCAATTCAAGTGTGCTGCCCAGCTTTTTCAGACCATTTTGGCAGTTTGGGTATAAGGACTTTTTGTGATCCTCTAACATGCGATCCAACTTCTCCCTCTCCTTATTAGTTTCGCATTCTCTCCGTGCATCAGCAATGGTCCGACCGAGATCATCAGGGGCCTCATCATGTGTCTCTCCTTCAGCTTTCCCTTTAGCTCCCCCTTCAGCTTCTCCCATGAAAGTATCACCATATTCAGGGAACCCAGGATAGTTGTCATCATCCTCTTCTTCATTGTCTTCCATTGTAATACCTCTTTCTCCGTGCTTGGTCCAACAATTATAGCTGGGCATGAAACCGTGCTGAAGCAGGTGCACGTGAAGGGTTCTTGATGAAGAGTAATTCTTCAGATTCTTACACACACTACATGGACAGACAACAAAACCATTCCGCTTGTTCGCATCAGCCATACGGAGGAAATCCTGCAAGCCCTTAATGAACTCGCTTGAGACTTGGCTACCGTACATCCATTGCCGGTTCATCTGCATTATTATATAAGTATATAATAAACCAAATTAATACAAGGAATAAACTCACATTGCATATAAATCATATATACTCCCACATTACTCTCTAACGTTACAAAAATTATTGCAAATAAATCCTACTCAAAAATTATTATTGTAAATCACATAAGCTCACAATTACTCCCACATTACTTTCTAACATTAATTACTCCACAAATCCCTCTATTTTTTTGAGCATAAAAAGAGCTATATATGTGCATGACAAATTTCTACTTCATACTCATTTTGGTCAACATACAAGTACACCACCTCTACACATGTGCAAACTAAGGAATTAATTTAAGCTCAAATGCTATATAAATCAAATAAACTCCCATAATTACTCCCAAATTATAGCCACAAATCTCACCACATCTAGAGCATTATATGAGCTAAATTAGCAATTAAAGATGAGAGAGTAAAGTTGCTAACCTTTTAAACCAATTAGATAGATGAAATAACTCAAAATCTTGGATAATTTTGATAAAAAAATTGGGCATGACCTCTCCACTCAATCCAAGCTTCCGACCACCATTAGTGTACTGGCAGGCTCGGGGGAAGAGAAGCTCGATTTTGTAGGCGACGGCCTTTAGTCCCGGTCCGTGTTAAAGGCCGGGATTAAAGGTTGCCCTTTAGTCCCGGTCGTTAACACGGGCCAGGACTAAAGGCCGCCGCCCGTTGGGTTCCCGCCAGCCAACCCTTTAGTCCCGGTCCGTGTTAACGACCGGGACTAAAGGTCCATTACGAACCGGGACTAGGTGCTGGCCGTGTCCCAGCGGCACGAACCGGGACTAATACCCCCTTTAGTCCCGGCCCAATTAGTTTGGGGACTAAAGGTGGCGGATAGAAGCCTCTTTTTCCACTAGTGTCTAGCTCAATTAGTTTTGTCAATGTTAGCTACTAATAATTCATAAGAGCAAGATTAATAAGAGAGCCCACTACCGGCTACATAGCTCATGCCATGTCACCCTAGAGTCATCATAAAGCTCACCCATAAATATTCTAGCTGTTAGTTGGCTCTTAAGTGGGCTATAATTTAGATTTAATTACTAAAGCATGCATGCTATTAGGGCTAGGTTGCATGCAACATTCTATTTTCTTGTTTTGTGCGCTATACTGCAAGCGTCGGCTCCACTCTCTCTCATCTTTTCTCTCACTTACACATAAATTTTTAATGTTACAGTAAATGCTATAACCTGCTAACTAGGCATTGTTGTACTTGCTCTAAGAAAGCGGCTTCAGGAAAAATTGGTTGCACACACCAGGGTAGGCTCAAACCCTACATGCAGTCTACACACTCCAAGTACACCTCGAAGAAATTTAAAAAAATCAAAAGAAGTGGTAATCGACTAGTACTCCCAATAATATGCATAGAAATCCCCACCAAGTGGCAGTTAATTTAAACGCCCAAAGATCTTTGTGGCCTCCCTTTGGCTATCTCTCGTGTCCCTCCCATGGAGCACAGTTCAACCGCCACATGTTGCTTTCCCTATGGTCCATCCATGATCCATCGATTCATCAACAACACAGGAAACCAACCAAAGAACACACCGAGAACCGTGCTCAATCCGGTACCACGCCGATGGATCGAATCGGACGGTCCAAAAAACCGATCGATCAGCATCAGCTCTGTCCGGACCGCATGTGCGGCTCCCCGGATTGGCTGCCCCTGCATGCATGGGAGACCGTGCGGCCTCTGTCTCCACGTACGGCTGGCCGGCCGGCTAATCTATTCGCCCGTCCGTGCACTGCCGCAGGCTCCCCTCCCGGGTTCCATGGCGTCGCCGCCGCGACCGAGGGTGCGACCGTGATTAGATTTAATCGGCGACGGTGAGGACAAGCACTGCTCACTTTGCACATGTATTTTAGATGTATCTTGAACCGGCAACAAGAACTGGCAAAAATGGCCACACATCCTCTTCTCGAACGAGCCAATCTGCCAATGGTCATAACCGGCAAAAGGTTGCCTAGATCTCCGGTTCATGCGTGTAGTTTTTCCATGTCTGGGGAATGTTTATCTACTGCTGCGAATGGAAGATTGAATTTTGGCGCTCCCTTTATTTTCTTACAAAAATCATCATGATGAGCGATGCTGGTCATATATGTGGCATGGATCTTAGGCGGAAAGCAGCCGAAGAGTGAAGAGCAGGCGGGAATTAGTAGTGAATTAGCAAGCTAGCACTAGCTAGCTAGAGCCATCCTTTTGTGCCAAACAAGGTGTAGATCCAGGAACCTTTTGCTAGCAGCCTTGCACAGAATAATGGAGCGAGATTATCCACGCAGATGCTCCACAAGGTGTAGATCCATGACAAGGGCTGGCCAGTGGCCACTATATTTGTACCTGACTTTGGTGATGGAATTTACTTAGTAAAATACGTGTCATGGATGCCAAAACCTTCTCCAACCTCTCCCATGTAGACACATTGACACAACAAGGACAAAATATTGGAGGGTCCGCAGTGTGCACTTTCTTGTACCTAGCCATATACCAGCTAGTATAGTTCTTTTTCTTTTTTCTTTTGGATATCGTGAGTAAGTGGTAGCACGTACGGCATACTATAGTTTATGTCCTCTCAAACTCCTATTTGCTTGCGGGTACGGATATAAAAGAATCTGAAAAGTTAGTTAGTGAGACGAACGTACCCTGCATTTGAATAAAGTTCGTTGTGGCCAAATCCTCCTCCCTCTCTCGTGGAGAAGGAAAAAGTGTAGTTTTGTACGAACTAGTACTAGTATATGTCCACAGGCACCTGCAGGCCAACTATGATCAAACCCACTATTTGTCCTTTGGACCAACTCTCTAATATTAATTTCTAGATGGTTCAACTCAGTGGCACGATAGACTCTACTATATGTATGCACTAGTACTATTCGAATCCATATAATTAGATTGGTTATAATGCTCCACCAGTCATTCCATGCTAATTGGACACCTTGCTAATAAGTAATAATCAATTATAGTTAACCTTTAGTTTACAGGTGACTGTGCTCACATAATTGGTCGATCGGTCCTAACCCCACTTATGGCCTTCTTCCCTATGGCTCGTAAATCGGACAAATGAACCCTAGACTTTTGACAAAATCTTGAGTAGCATGCTTTCACATGACAATCAAACTATTAAAGTGGTGCTCTTTCAAGTAAGTTGGCTAACGTCTACCGGTATATAGACCAAAGATGGTCAGAAATTTGTGTGTTGTTTTGACTTACTTATATGGTATTGGAATGATGACATAGAAAAATCCAACAACGATGCATACTAGGGGCGGATATACCGCTCAGTCACATGGGCTTGCTCTACGTCTGAAACCTTGTGTTATCAGACTTTATACAGTGATTTCGAGCGAAAAAGGCATCTTAAGCAGGTAACCCACTAATGCCGGCAACAACACCGTACCTCAAAGCATCCACAACCGCACTCCCATTGCCAATGTTATAAGATGGCAATATTTTGTTCACTTTCATGTCTAGAGACGGAACACAATTGAGAAGTCAAAGTTTTTGTCATTTCCATAAGAAAAGAAAACCAGTCCATGGTGTTATGTGTGCATCCTTAGAGGTGCATTTTATAGGATATACCGCTCATCTTTTCATGGAGTGATATATGTATCTCATCTTTTACAAAATTCCCTTTTTCTTACCTAGCTTGCGATTCATAACAGTTTATAGACTTTAGATTTTTTTGTTCTTGTATAGTTGTCCCAGCCACTCTGCCTGCTCGAGAAGAACCTCAGAAACTGTCAACACCTGCTTAATTCCAGATGTCAATACTCTAGATAAATTTAGGCGAATACAATGGTTGGTTTTTCTTCCATATGGCCTCACTTGGGACCTAGGTTTTGTGTGTTCCATGATACTCTAATAGTCGGCAATCTAGAAGTATACACCATATAAATGGTATTATTCTAAACAACAAAGGAGGTGGGAAGGCGGGGTTTTTGGCTAGAGCAAAGCACCCAAAGGTAGATTATGACTTAGTATTTGAACCCATGGGTTTTGTAGGCTTTTTTTTGGCATTGACCATTCTACTTATGCCATGTCTATAATGATATAAGAGGCAAACCTTTTGCCTCATAGTCAAAAATTATAAGGCCTCATGTTGTTCCAATACAAAATATAAGTTACTGCATCATATAAATGATGAATAGGGTGGAAACTACTATTTTCTCTTCTAGATGATATTTTGTGTGGTGAAACTTGGACGTGGTTTTTTTGCTCCCGAGCTCATATACTACTGGTACGATAAAAATCAAAACAACAGCAAACAAATTTTAAAAAAAAATTGATTTCTCTGTAAAAGAAACATGAACATGTATTCTAATAGCATGCCAAAATTCTCCGAGAAAAGATACTTGTAGTGGTCTATGCAAAAAAAGACAAATCTCAATGTTATAAACAAGAGAAAGAGCCATTTCTTTCTCTCCTCTCTCTCTCTCTCTCTCTCTCTCTCTCTCTCTTATCCGCCGCTTTGAGAGTCATCCTTCTCCAGCTGGCCTCCCTCTCTCTCTCTCCTTCGGCGGCCTTGCCGGCCGGAGTGACGGAGAGATGGGTGGCCAGCTCCCTTGTACAGTGTGTAGTTGTAGGTTCCTCGACCTTGAGCCGCTTCTGGGCGTTTCGCCCCGTAGGTTGGGCGGTTCTCTAGATCTTGGCGCCCAGATCCAAAGCGTTCTAGGGTAACTTCTCGTGGTGGCTCTGCTCCTCTTGCCGGAGCGGGTGGCGGCGAGCGGATTCATCGCTCTTTTGAATAAGTTTGGGGCTGCTGGCTTCTTCCCGCTGCAGATCAAGGCGAATCTTTTCCTGGTCGGCCGTGGAGGCGGGGGGAAAGATTTTGCTGTAGATCTTCCACTTCTGGCCGGCCGTGGCGGCGAGGAGGAGTGGAAGCTCTGGGTGCCGTCTTCTGCTTCGTGGTGGTGGTGCTGCGGTTGCGGGTGTCGGCGATCTTATCCTCTGTCCAGCCATGGTGGTGCGGTAGGAGGTGGAGTGCTGACTCTGCTCTATGGCGATTTGAGTGAAGGAAGATCTCAAGATGTTGTGCTCATCCACGCGGTTGGCAGCAGAGCCACAACGATTCTACGCCGACAAGACGACGTTTTCTCAACCTCCATCGTGGAGGCTTGTCTTCTCCGGCGCGGGTGCTTTAGGCTTTCTGGCCATGAAGTGATGTGTTCCCTATGGCCAAGAAGTGGACCGCAGCGGCTGATGAGCGCCGGAAGGGGACTCCCGAGCAGTTTGTCCCTGTTCCTCGGCGGTGACGCCTGGAGGACGCCGGCGAGTAGTGGCGGAGCTGCTCATGGGCTTGTTTGCTTTAGATCTGTTAGTTCCAGGGTGCTTTTTGTAATATCCAAGGATCTCTCTTCAAATTCTAGGTTTTCTAGGGCAAGAGATGCAGGGGCCTTTGTAAAATTTGTACCAGCCACGTTTCAATGAATGAGATCTAGGGGGGTGTTGTTTTTCAAAAAAAGGTATAAACAATAAATTTAAATGCTCTAAACAACACCAATATTTGTTATTTTTGTATAGACCACTGAACATGCCATTTCTCACCAAAATGTTGTTTGCAGTTAGAAGAGATGTTCATGTTGTTGTATCAAAATTTCAGACTGTTTTTATTTTTTTGGTATTGTCTCAAAAAATTATTGGACCAGGAGCATATGAGCTCGGGTTCAAATGTGGAATTTCAATGAAACTTCTCTAACATTGACATTATAAATACACTAAAAGCCATCATAGTGTAATAATCCCATCGTACACGTTATCAGGACAATAATATCATTTTTTCATAAAACATGAGAGTTACATATCGTCAGTATTTCCTTTATCATCTGGTTCACTCCCTGTAGACATGGTACGCACACACTTAGAAAATAGGCTTCCATGGAATATAATTATTGTCCCCATTACACATACCGATCACCCTGTTTTTTTTTTTTGAACAAATACCGATCACCCTGTTGGGTGGTCAAAAGAACGACAAAGACACGCGATTTTGTCGACGTACGCTTGATTTTCTAAGGCATGCACACGTATACTTTATATCACCACTTGAAGGAAAACGACGAACTATGCTCGATGGCTACGCAGATGAGATGGCGAGCAGAATGCATATATATGAACTACTACTGGTCTCTCCTTTTTAATCAGAAACTGCCCGATCAAACTACCCATCATCATCATCAGGATCCATACGACAGGATATATGTATCCATCGATCAGCTCCTCGCCCCTTGGAGCTCAAAGAATATACCAATGAGATGCGCAGACGAATGCATACGATACATGTTACAAAAATTAATACATAGAATAAACACGTCGTACGCATAGTACGCATCGACCGTTTAATCCAGGAAAACAAACTATACAACACATCGATCGCATTCAGAAACCGAGGCGAACGTACTGCATCTACTAAGGGGACACACTCTGTCTAGCTAGCTAGAGCAAGAGTAGTTGTTTAGCAGTAATTTTGCAGGTAGGCTTCCATATGTAGCAAGTTAACTCGTGCTAAGCTACTAGCTAGGAGTACTGGCAGTGCTCTGCAAGATCTGGATCGCTGTCAGTGTACGTATTAGCTTTAACAACCTGTTAATTAGGCAATTATTGTTGGAGCTTAGCTAGGTACAAGTTCGCAATGAACGGCGACGTCCCGCTGCCTCTCCGGCGAGCTACAGTTCGTACCTTGGGAGGAATTGGATCACGTGCGCCTGCATGTGACCGTCCGGCCGGTCGGCCTCGATGGAGCTCCTACCAACGCCATGCCTGGAGTGGCCTGCATATGGCTGCTAATAATCTGTCACAGATCGGCCGGCCATGGCAATTTATGCAATTCGAAGCAAGCCAAGTTAAACAGGAGCTAGCCAATCAGCCAGGACCAGGCCGGAGCAGCCGAGCTGCCGCCGGCCGGCCAATGCACCGCCCGTCACATGGTTAAGGAAACTAGGAAAGTAGCTTGCTAGGTAGCTGCGCAGTACTACGTGCGTAGACGTGCAGGACAGGCTGCAGAGCTAGCGAGCGGTAGCGGTCGTCATCACGCACACAGAGGCAGAGCAACAGAGTGGCAGAGGCGGGCGCCACCGCCTGGCCCTGCCGGACTGGAGCACGACCACGAGCCGAGCCCGGCCGGAGACATTTCAACACAGCTAGCCTCTGCCAGCATATTCTCGATCTCGCCATTTATATACGTCCGCACTCCTAGCTAGCCAGTGGTTACAAGTGTAAGAGCATGTCTAACAGATCCTTTAAAAGGCCTAACCCCGTAAAATAACTGCCGATATATGGGGTAGAGCTCTACCCGGCCGTCTAGCAGACCCCGTAAATCAGCCAGTCGAATCGAATTTTTGCAGTTTTGGCTACGGGGCGGCTCTTCGCTCCCTACTTGTGCGGGGTGGGAAGGGGAATACAGGGCGAAACCTGCATTCCCCCCTCCACTGCGCGCGAAGGGTTTCACGGAAACCCAACCGCCGCTGCCGCCGCCCGATCTCCTCCGCCCCGCCCTTCCCGGCAACGACGCGGCCGGATCTCGCTGCCATGGATCCCCGGCAAGCCCCGCCGACCGCCGGCGGTGCACCACCTTCGACCGCGGTGGTTAATGTCCCCGTCAGAGGTCTGCCTACCACCGGCGACGTGGCGGCCATGATCTCCGCCGCCATCCCGTTGAAGAGGAAGAGGATCCCGAAGCAACACTTCGACGCCCCTGCAGCGGCCGCAGCTCCGCCGGCTGTGGCTCCGCCGGCTGTGATTGGTGCAGCTGACAAGAAGGGCCGGATGAAGACAAAGGCGGTCTGGCCGAGGGGCGCCCCGCCGAGCAGGGTGAAGACGAAGGCGGTCAGCCGCATCGGCCTCGCGCCTCCACCGCCCTCCAAGGCCACGGCCCCTTCTCCCTCCGTTCCATCCACGCAGACGCCCGCGCCGCCGCCACCCTTCATGGACGTAGACAAGGTGTTCGATGTTGAGTCCACAACATTGTATATGGACATGCTCAACGATTCCTCGGTGGACTTGACCGCCGGCATCGAGGCGTTCGATGGGGAGGACAATGTGGACGATGAGGAGGAGGATGAGGAGGAGGGTGACGAAGGGGTCGATGACGAGGTGGTTGAGGTTGATCCAGCCGGTTCTTCCGGGTCGAAGCCACGCACCGCGAACTACACCGAGATTGAAGACACGACCTTGGTCCGTGCTTGGAGTAGGGTGGGCATGGATGCGTGCACCGGAGTGCAGTGGCGGAGCTTCAAATAAATGATTGGGCGGGCCAAGCTAGAGAATGTAAAAAAAAAAGAAATCAAATTCTAAACTATACTGGTGATGCATGGATTAGTCAGTACTCATACCTCTTGTTCATATTGGTTTAGAACATACTTATATTTGTAACTAATACTCCTAGACAAAATAAACCATACATGGATATAGTTTAACCATCGGTGGTGCTGAACCTTTGAGTTGCTGACCTAAACTACTGAATTGCTAGAGTGACAACGAACTGAATTAGTGACTTTGAGGGGAATCATTGGTTGCATAGCATTGCAGTTCTACTGGTGGCTCGACTTGCGTGTAGATATTTTAATTTTTGCTCCAAGGCTGGGCGGGCCACGGCCCAGTTTTACTTGCATGTAGCTCCGCCAGTGCCGGAGTGGACCAAGGCGGCAAGCGCTATTGGCAGCGCATCGAGGATCTCTACCACCAGCTGAAGCCTCGCACCAAGAGCATGGCCGACAGATCCTACCGCTCCCTTGAAGGCCGGTGGAACGTCATCAAACCAGCTTGTTCTCGTTGGAGTGCTGCCATGGACCAAGTGGCCGACAACCCCCCTAGTGGATGCGTGCCGGAGGACTATGTAAGTTTTCCAAGCTTGTTCTTGTTGCTATCCCAACTATGTGTTGATGATGTGCAAACATCACATTAATATTGTTGTTGTGCAGCCCAAGTATGCTCAACTGAGGTACAAAGACATGGCCGGCTCCAAGAACAAGGAATTTCAGTTCTAACATTGCTTTTCCTTGCTTCAACATCTTCCTAAGTGGAAGTTGAGGGACAATGAACCAAAGTGCAAGAAGGAAGCAATGCTCAACATGGATGATGAAGGGGAGGACATGAGTACGAGAAACAAAGACAAGCCCGAGGTTTGCAAGAAAGCCAAGGAGAAGATGAAGGTAGAAGGCGAAGCAGCTAGCTTCAAGGAGAAGTTGGATCAACTCATGAAGTCCAAGGAGTCATTGACGATGAAGACATTGGAGACCAAGCTCCTCATCACCGAGAAGAAGAAGGAGGTGAAGCTCGCCATGGTGGAAGCAAGGCGGGAAGATGCCAAGGCGAAGGCTGAACTGGAATCGAGGATGATCGCACTCAAAGAAGCCAAGGCGATGAAGGAGCTCTTGGCCGAGGAGAGGGAGATCATGATGATGCGCACCGACGACATGGACGAGGATCAGCTGGCATGGTGGAAGGAGACCAAGGCGGATATCATGGCGAGGAAGATGCTCGCGCGTCAAGCTCATGCCGCAAGTGCTGTTGGTGCGTCGACTCCTCGAGGTAAGTCTCCGGCGAGTGGTGGTGGCGCTGGCGATGGACTCGTTGATGGTTGATCGTATTGATGGTATTGGTGATGTAAAACTATGAATTATGCATCACATATTTTAGATGTGCTATGTTTGATCACAATCTAAAACCCTGTTTTGAGGGGTTGAAATATTCTGTTTTACGGGGTGGGGATACGGGGTCTGCTAGCTCGGACGAGTTTTCGGCCGGTGAAAAATGAATACAGGGCCCTCTACTCGTATTTTACGGGGCGGAAAAATAGAGGGTCTGTTAAACATGCTCTAAGCACCACGGGTCAGAGAAAAGAAAAGTAGCCAGCCAATCCACGACCAGATCGCCCATATAAAAGACCAAAGCTTGCCAAAGACAGCGGCAGCAGCTAGCATTCCGAGGTAGCAAGCAGATCGAAGCACCCGCTCCCTCACAGTAGATCATGGCCGACCACTATAACCAGCTGGTCGGCGTCGGCAGTGGCGGCGGCGGTGGCGGGGGCAGCCCGGAGCGCGGCGGCGGGTCGGAGGGGATCAAGGAGCAGGACAGGCTCCTCCCCATCGCCAACGTCGGCCGGATCATGAAGCAGATCCTGCCGCCCAACGCCAAGGTCTCCAAGGAGGCCAAGGAGACGATGCAGGAGTGCGTCTCCGAGTTCATCAGCTTCGTCACGGGGGAGGCCTCCGACAAGTGCCACAAGGAGAAGCGAAAGACCGTCAACGGCGACGACGTCTGCTGGGCCTTCTCCGCCCTGGGCTTCGACGACTACGTCGACCCCATGCGGAGGTACCTCCTCAAGTTCCGCGAGCTCGAGGGCGACCGCGCCGCAGCCGCAGCCTCGTCGCGCGGTGGCGGCATGCCTCCAGATGGCGGCGGCCACGCCTCCGGCTCCGGCGCCGGCGGTGCGTCAGGCGGTCATTTCATGTTCGACGCCCTCGACAGAAGCGATAACAACAACAACCCCGGCGGCTCCAGGCAGTTTTGAATCTAGCTTGGTGAATCACAATCAGGCACGCATCTTCTTGGTTAATTGTTGTTCAACAGCTAGCTAGAGTTTAATTACTCCCTCCCTCTCTCTCTCTCTGTGGCTCTATCTTAAATATTAATTTAGAGAAGTCAGCTGACTAGTGGCAGGATTAGGAGTAGCTAGTTCCAGTGGAGATTCAAGATGAGCAGTACTTTTTCTCTCTTCTGGTTAATTATATTATTCTGGCGTGTATTATTGGAGATGAAACATCATGGGGAGGATCACTAGGATCGACAAGGATGACGACAGCGACGCCAGGGAGAAGTTGAAATTAACAGCGTGAATGCACCGATGATCAATTTGGCGTCCAAATTATAGTGTTTGTGTGGCAATTCTGCACATCCAAGGATAAATTCAAGTTCACTGTTTTTCAATTTCAGTAGTTATATAAGATTCTAGCTCGGTTCCAAATTATCTATGTGCTTGGGTTCCCCTAGCAAGCTTAATTAGGATATTATTGGCTTGGCCAATTCGCACTCCTCGCAAGCTAGCTAGCTCCTGCATGTATTGTGGATTTGTGGGGGTAAGTATTCACGGGGGTTGAATTTTGAGCAATTATATGTTGTTGGTTTATCGAGATGATGCAATATCTTTGTGTTTCGATGCATGATAGAAAGAAGAGTTTAGTACAAGTTAAGACGGCCGGCCATCCTACAAACTAGGATGCCACAAGAAGTGCCGCAAGACCCGGCGTTCCTTTTGCCATGCAAACCAGCAAGTTCGGGTCGCGAGGACCGGTTAAATATGGGTGTGGCTAATTCTAAGTCTATTGAGAATTAGCTTAGCTCAATTCACAATCAAGTGATGACGTCATTCATAATTTTGTAGTACAAATAACTTTTATTGTGCAATGGATAATTTTTATACTGTATGAACCATTTTTAGTTACAATTCACTTGTGTTTTAAAGAATTCGATTGCAACCCGACTTGTAACCGAAAATATTAGTTGCAGATCGACTTGCAATGAAAAAATTTCAATCGCAACCTAACTTGCAACTGAAACAACTCCACTTGAAACTCATAGGATGCACACATCGCGATAAAGATCCATTGGTTTTGGACTTGACTGAGCAGTAGGTTAATTCTTAGCTTGATGAAAATTTGCTATTCTAATTATATATTGGTTCTAATTCATATTATATAGTACATACATCAAAAGTTGTGTGTCTTGAGAAAATAATTATCGTCAGTAAATTTTATACAAGATAAAAATACACCACTTTGCATGCTAAAAATGTCGTGTAGATTATCAAAGATAAATTAGAAGGAAGCAGGATCCAGCGTCAACAGCCAGTATGTACCACTACCCTCCACCACAGATGTCATCCTTATCATCTGGGCTAGCCTCCGTTGAGTCTGTTCGCTATTGGAATCTCAAGTTTTGGAACACACAATTGCTTGTATGCATATATATATTTAGTGATAGAATTATACTACTTTCAAACACGGCCATCCGGTTTGTATGAGTAGTATGCATGTGTTCCTAGGAACTTTTGTTTTATTTTGAAAAATTTGCCAGGTTTTGAGTACTTTTAAGTTCGAACAAGCTGGTATAACTCGTATTCTTTCAGCCTATCATGCAGTGGTGAATGCTTCATAGTACACAAAAATTTATGTTCCCTAATTACTGACATAATAAATAGCATGTTCTGTTAGTGCGTGGTTGCAGAGAGTGAGCCCCTACTCCTATAATAATTCAGGCTGGTGCCTCACCATTCATGCATACACTATACGTGCATACACTGGTGGAAAAAAGGCCTTCAATCCCGGTTTGTAAAGCCCATTAATCCCGGTTTCCGCAACCGGGACTAACCATGCGGGACTAAAGGCTCCAGCCTTTAGTCCCGGTTGCTTACGAGCCGGGACCAATGGTCCTCCACGTGGCCCGGGGCATGTGCAGCGGCTGGAGGACCTTTGGTCCCGGTTCGTAACAGGGACCGGGACTAAAGGTCCATTCGGAATAAAATTGTATTTTCTGTTTCAGAATTTCTGTATTATCTTTATTTCTTTATTTCTCTATTATCTAATCTTCTCTATTCTCATATCTCATATCAAATTAGATACTTATAGCTCTCACTCTATATCTCAAATCAATTACAAGTACTTGTGGTCCTCACTTCCCGGTCGGTCACCCATCCTCACACTGCTCCACCCTTAGCACGCTTAACTTCTCCATTCCTTCCCTACTAGCTTCCAAGACTGCGCTCGCGACTTGTTGATAGAAGTATGCTACCAATTCTATTAACCTATACACTTTGGTAATATATAATATTACTTTTTTAAATTCCAAATAAATTCACAAA